>PVIC010005680.1:0-49632 GCA_004025085.1 Thryonomys swinderianus | reverse complement strand
CACCCCGACGGCTCAGACTTTCCGTTTCCACCACTGGCCTTTGGGCCTTCTGGGTACAGATGCTCAATATGGACAAGCATGAGACACGGCCGAGGGCTCTCGGCAAAAGCTGGACTTTTTCAGGACACTTCTACGGGATCCAGGCCTCAGCTGGATCCTTTGGGTCTCTAGTGCATGGACGATCTCTTGCGCTCTGCATTTGACTTTTTCTGTGAATTATTAAATAATGCGGTAAATTGCATTCACTGTGTTGTCTATCCCTTTGCACACCCTGACTCCAACACAGCGTTCACACAACCTCCTACACTGCCAGGGATGAAACACTGCGGAGGTTTCCTCGCGAAGACGCCGCACCTGGCGTGGTAAGAGCACCAGTCACCAGACGCAAGCTGCCCTCGCTGGGGGAAGCAAAGCGCATGGGTCTGAGACGGTGGGAGACTGTGGGGCAGGTGGGGCTTGGAGACCAGCTACAGCGCAGTGTGAGAGCTCAGGCGGGACAGGCGCACAGGGCTGGGCGGGCGGGAAGGCCAGGCAGGGCCCTGCCCCGGGTACGGACACAGGGAACTGAGTCTGTGCACGTGTGTTAGGGCGGGACTTCCCGGGCGGCGGCAGAGGCAGGCTGAGGCCCAGGCCGGGAGGGCTGTGGAGACTGCAGAGCAGCGGATTGATCAAAGCAACGTGCCGGGAGTGACTGAAACACGGGCTCCCCTAAGGATGCTTTGGAGAGAAAGAAGTGAAGCCAGATGAGTTAGTCTAAAAGCCAAGACACCAAAACCAGATGTGAAGAACAGAGGTACAGACGTGAGATGCGTGGCCGGCTGCACAGAAGAGGAATAAAGTATGGAACTCAGTGTTTTCCTGGCATGGACGCATTGGCAAATGTTGCTTCTGTGGTCAGAGGAAGAGAAATCTGGGAATGGAGCTGGGTTTAGCAGAAAAAAGGGTTTGTTTTAAACGGTGAGGAACTGAGGTACAAATTCACAGAAGTCCCGCATCAAATATCAACTTGGGTTTTGCAAAGGAAACGTTATAGTCAGAGGCAGGGGACAGAAACGCCGGCCCCAGGCCAGTCCTGCGTGGACGTTCAGCCTGGGCTGCCCCGCCTGCTCTGGCGGTACCACTGGGGGCCTGGGTGTGTAGCCCACACAGCACTCTCTCACCTCAGGACGGCATGACTGAGGGTCAAGGGCATCTAGGCCGGGGAAGACCGAGCCCAGGCTGGCACGCGGGCATCGCAGAGCAGAGGAATGATGGGTCAGCCCCATCTCAGTCCAGCAGAGCCACGTGTGCCGCCGGGAAGCCTTTGGGTTCAGGACTGAGGATCTCCGCACTGGCCGCTCAGAGGAGGAAGCGTGCGCCTGGGCCCTGTCCACCGGAGCTGCTGGCAGATGGGGCCAGCACAGGGCACAGGTGAGACCGAGCTCTTGGCGAGGTCCCCGCCTGTCTGCAGGGTCTCACTCTGCTCGCCTCTGTCTATCCTTGCTTGTTTCTGTTATTTCACGATTTATTTTCTCTTTATACAGATTGACAGGTTTATTGCAGCACACGATACAGGGAAGCAGCTCTCCTTGGCCATTCTCCCGCCTTCCCTGCCCGCCCCGTCTCACATCCGGGTTCAGCGCGAGACCGTATTCACTCGCACAGCTCCTCCCGGCTCAGCCCACCTGCGCTCAGCAAGGGGCTTCCCGCCCCTGACAGGTGTGTCCTGAGCAGTTTCACAGTGACCGCCCTGGCAGCGCCCCTGTGCCTGTGCAGCCAGCCCCGCCAGGGGCCCTGTGGGTGCTTCCCAGGTGGGGCTTCCTTTCAGTAGGTGACCAAACCAGGCACAGTGATGAGGTGAGGGGTGAGGTGATGTCCCCTGGCCACGGGGCCGGCAAGGAAGAGGACCAGGTCCCCAAGCGCCTCTCCACCGTCCCTGCTGTCCTCTTCCCTCCGGCACTGGGCTTGGCTGGGAGATCTCAAGCTGCCTGGGTTCCGCTCTGGCAGCCCCCAGCACCTGGGACACCATACACAGCAGGGCTCGGTGCAGTGGGAGGGAAGCAGCCGTGAGCCACAGACAGGTGGGCAGCTGGCAGGAGGGAACAAACCCAGGCCAGCGGAGTGAGGCCACATGTGCACCTGCCAGACCACAATGCTCAGCCTGTGGTGTGGGTCTGAGGTTTTAATTTGGAGTATGCAGTCTTACAAATTATACTAAGGTCAACCTGGTGGGATATAGAGTTAGAATGAGACAATGAGAAAGTATACATCATTTTTAAAAAATAAAGCAGGTTACCCAACTATTATGGGTTGGATTGTGTCTCCCAATAGCCATGTTGAAAATTTAAAACTCCCGGTACCTATGCATGACCTTATCTGGAGCAGGACCTCTGCAGATGTCCTCTGGTTGGGTGAGGTCACTGGTCAGTAGACCAGAGGCCAAGCTTGGATTCAACATGGCAGACAGCCTTAGAAACGAAAGCGAGACACTGGTAAAGCCATGTGATGCAGAGGCAGCGTGGACAGACGCAGCTACCAGCTGGCAAGAGCCACCAGCAGCATTGGAAAAGGAGCAGCGAGGGTTCCCAGAGCTCCGAGCAGGGCATGGCCCTGCTGCAGCCTTGAAGCGAGCTCCTAGCCCCCCAGGCCACTGCTGGCGCACTGTTCCAGCAGCCCAGAAGAATCCAGTGTCCGTGGAGAAGATGGAGCTGTGCTTCAAGACGATCTGCAGGCCAGGAGGTCGGGCATTTTCTTGGGCAGGGTTGTGTGAAGACCAGACTCTGTACTGCACGGACAAGACAGAAACAGCTGGGGACTTCAGCTTCTCAGCCCTGTGGAATGAAGGCACACTCCTGGCACTCCTGGCTCACCGTGCTGCACACCCACTTCCTGAGTTCTGAAGAAAGGATTAAGCTTAAACTGCTGGTGGAGAAAAGGGAAGAAATGGGAACTTCAGGAGGCGAAGGCTGCAAAGCAGTGTCTTCCAAAGTTACATGAACAGGCATCAACAAGCAGCGGAGATGTCTCCAAGGAGCAGGGGTCCTTCAGGAGGAGAGTAGAGCGGTGGCCCCAGGCGAGGGTGTCCGAGCCCAGAAACAGAGCTGCCTGGCACCACCACGGCTCAGCCTGGGCGCATGTCACATCCCACGCCTGAGGCGGACCTGGGCCTGAAGGCGGGACAGAGTGAGAGGCAGAGCTCTGAAACACGCTTCCAGTGCCACTTGGAGCCACTGGCCAGGGCAACAAAATAAAGTTTTTAGCCACGTTCAGAATGCAAAGGAGGACTAGAAAACTGGGCAGGATGTGGTACCGGGTACTGTCTTCAGCCTACTGCAGAACTTGGGACACTCTGGGACCCACTTTGGCCTGACCGGGCACACGGTGAGATGTATGTGCCCACCACCACTCCCAGAGTCACCACGCAGGCAGTACCCTGGGGTTACATGGTGTAGGTGCGTGGCATTCGCTCCTGCCATCGCTAATGGTTACGACAGTCCAAAGCTTGGTAGGGAGTAGCCAAGAAAGAGGAGCTGCCACCATCCGGACCCGGGCGCCCCTCAGAGGCGTGTGCAAAGCCTGATGCCATCTTCATGCTAAGGGTGATGATGGGGACTTCCGGAGGGGCACCCTCCGGGCTGTGCCCTCCGAGGAGGTGGTGGGTGCTGGTCTCTGCTCTTTCCTCTGGTTCTCCGCTGCCGCACATGACCAACTTCTGCTCACTGGCCCTGGGATGTGCCGCCTGGCCCCAGGCTCAAAGCCACAGAGAAACCTCCCAAGCTGGGTGGCACAGGAGATGTTTCTCCTTCACCAGCTGATTGTCTCACAGTGACAAGCCTCTGACTAGCACCACATAATGGCTCGACATTATTGTAAATACACACAACGTATGAGTCCTTAAAGATCAATGCCTCAGTCACTTTTCTCAGTGCTGCTACACCATTCCCAGCACTCACAAGTTAAAGGAAAGAAGGCTTATTTCAGCTCACAGTTTATAAAAGTTTCAGTCCATGGTCAGCTGGATGCAAAGCAGGTGGCAAGACAGAGAGCATTGCAAGGAGAAACAGTCCATGGTGGGCAGGCAGGAAGCAGCAGCCCAGAGGGCATCACGAGGAGAAACAGTCCATGGCGGGCAGACAGGAAGCAGCCCAGAGAGCATTGCAAGGAGAAACAGTCCATGGCGGGCAGGCAAGAAGCAGCCCAGAGGGCATCACGAGGAGAAACAGTCCATGGCGGGCAGGCAGGAAGCAGCAGCCCAGAAGTGACAGCCTTCCTTTCCCCTTTCTCCCTCCCAGAGTACCCACCCTTGGCTGGTGTCACCCACACTCAGAATCATCCCCAACCAATTAGTGGACTAATTTTGTGATTACTGTGCACCCTAGTATCACACCCTTACGCTCAGCCTCACACAACCTACACCCATCCCCCTCCAGAAGCCCCTTCTAGGGCCCATGAGGCTTTGGGGGACACCTGGATATGAGCCATAACAGTCCATCAAAATGTGCAAGAACAGGCTCCTAACTCAGCCTACACCATGGCAGGCTCTTAAGTGCAGGAAGAAAATTATTTTTATGTGATTATAGCATGATCCTCCATATCATTCCTGAAGTTCGGCTTTACGGGCAGTTTTTGGTAAATATTTGAAAACTCTTCCCAGAAGCCATGTGGGACGGTCACGTGTAATTCGGCTGTTCCACTCCAGCACGTCCGTGGGGAAGGGCTTGCCTTAGTAGTCACATTTTATTCTTCGGCTACTTAGAAGATGGAGTGGAGTGTTTTGCTTGTGTGGTTTCAAAGTAGACTGAACAGTCTTTCCATCCTCGTGATGGCCATGGCTAATCGCTCTCTCCTGAGGGGCAGAAAAGGTGACCCAGCCCAGTGGGTGCAGGCGAGTGAGATCACCAGCCGAGTGGGGAAAGAACGAGGAGGAACACAGAAGAAGGGGGCTGTGTGGGGCGTGCAGGCTGACCGTTCGGGGTGCAGATGGCCACACTGCCTACCACATGCAAAGTATTAAACAAAGCCCCTTATAAATAAAAGGCTGTAAATGTCACCCCACTGCCTGATGACTGACATTTAATTTTGAAGGATGCGATTTTCTCCTGTTTCCTGAGGGTTTTTCCCAGCCTGCTGATGGGTGTACAGGCCACTCGGTGATAGCTCACGGTTAACCATTCACCCAGGGCCGGGTCCTTTGTACCTCACATTGTCAGGCACTTGTTTGGTTTGCATTTGACCCTTTGTACCTGAGAACCTCCCGGCCCTCTGAAAACAGCCCTTTGGGGGAATATGGCTCTGGTCTTGGCTGGAACCTCACAGTTCAATTCCTGCTACAAAAGTACACTTTCATCCATAGCGGTCACCTTAAGTTTAGCAGCTTCATCCTGATTTACAGCTCAGAATTCTGACCCTCAGCTTTAAAATTTTGTTTTTGAAATGAATGGTGACCTTATTGCCAGGGAGTCACGTGAAAAATACGCAGAGTAAAAACTAAGAGCAAGCTGTCCCGGTCACACTCATCTCTGTTCTGTGCGTGACAATCAAAGTTCCTCCCAGCGCAGCCGGGGAGGGTCCACAGTCCGACGCGCGGCGACCCGGGGACTCCAGGAAGACCCGCTGTGCCTTGACTCGCGGTCCGGCTCCGAGACGGCTCCCCCGGCGCCACCGCCCCAGGCCGCCCCTCCCTCGCTCATCCGGCCAACACACACTCACCGCAAGGCTCCGAGCGAAGTCTGCGGCCCGTGACCTCCGGGAACTCGTCCTCTCACCGCGGGCACCGAGAGGCGCACACCTGCCTTGAAAACAGAGTCGTAAACGTGCGGCCACGTGCCCAGCGTGGGTGACAGAGGCAAGAGCCAAGGTCAGGGCTCTGCGTGCACTCTGAGCTCAGAAGGCGTCCCGCGCGGCAGGGCCCGGGCGGAGTCAGTCCGCAGCCCCGAGGAGGTGAAGAAGCCCGCCAGCGCCGAGGACGGAGAGGAGAGCTGGCCGGCAGGGACAGCGCGGACGGGGCGGCGGCTGCGCGGGGGCTCTGCCTGTGGAAGGGAGGGAAGAGCGCCGCGCCAGCCAGGGAAGCCGCTCTCTGCCTGAACTCTGCCGCGTGGGAGCGGTATAGAGCATGTTTCCACCTGTACAACAGTGTGACACTGACCGACTTTCTAACATTTTCGTTCTCAGATTTAAGAATTTTCCTACCAGAGACCTGATGTTCCACGTGAATAAACCAGTCAAGAATTCCCTAAAACTCCAAAATTAAAGGTTTGCCCTGCTGTTTCTGCCCTTTCAGGCCTGAGCTCCGACTAGGTCCAGAGATGCCGCGGGGTGGAGGTGGGGTGGGGTGGGGGCAGGGCTCCACACCCTGGGGCAGCTCGGAGGGGGCCCTGCAGACTCGGGGTTCCAAGTAAAGACTCAAAACTGTAAACCAAGCCAAAGCCATAGGACAGGGCAAGTCTGCTGGGTTTTGCATTTTTGTTTAAAAAAATGTTTCCAAAATTAACAACCAAACCCCGCCCAGTAAAGAATAGGATGATATTCAAAACAGCATCCCGTGTGGCTTACACACCTTCCACAAGCACTGTGTGCGAAGTGTTATGCCGCGGGGAGCCCGGAAGAAACCGCACATGTGCCGTTCGACTGGGCTGGGGGAGGAAACCGGTGAAGACCGAAGGCAACTCCCAGCCCCTCCCGGTCCCTTTCCGCCTAGAACGGTGTTTACAGCCACACGCTGTGACCAAGAACAAGGTCTCGCTCAAAAACAGTTTCTCTCCCGGAAATGTCCTTCTCGCTTTGGGTTTTGTGTTGCCATCTGTAGTTGTTTAACGTTCTCAGTGTTGCTGACTGCAGACCAAGAAAGTAAAAGAACACGACGGGATACCTGCCATACACAAATCTAGCCACAAAGATTTGGGGAAATTTTTCTGGGCTAAAAAATGCTTGAAAATGCAGCTCCTGACACTGAAAATGAAGGAGACAGCAGAATCCGCAGTGGGGTATGGGTCCCAAAGCCAGGTCTACTTTGCTGGGGTCCCTGGACCGGTCCCCGAATCCTGGGGCCAGCGCTAAGCAGGGACCGCACTCCAGAATGTGTGTCTGTTCCAGTTGTGTTATCTCAGAGATAAAAGCATATTTATTTTACTGCTGGTGGGAGGTGCCCCCAGGAAAGGGACAGCTATAAAATGACAGCACATTTAATCCTTCTTTCTCCTCGCAAAATGGACTCTGGGCCCTGGACAAGTATGGAAGACGAAGACAGATGAGGTGTGTCCATCTCGGGCCTCGCTCACCCGGTCTCTTAGCCAAACCGAGGCACCTGTCAGTCCCCTCTAGGAGCTGCTTCTTTATCCACACCTAGAGTGTGTTTGGATGAGACCATCTGTGGCAGCACTGCAGAAACACGTCTTTTACATTCTGATTCATGTTATGAATCAGGCGGTTCTCCTCAGATGTTTGAAAACACGAAATTCCAACTCATGTGAAAAAATCAATTCTGGTTGCCTTGTTGCTGTTTTTTATCTTAAAATTCTGTTTTATTTCATTGAAAGGATAAATACACCTCCAATAAGCCAGCTAAATCTTTATTTTTTTGAGATAGGGTCTCGCTTTGTAGTTCAGGCTGGCCCTGAGCTCACTAGGTAGCCCAGGCAAGCCTCGAACTCAGCAAACCTCCTGCCTCTGCCTCCCGAGGGCTGAGATAACAGGATTGAGCCACTACACATAGCATTGTGGTGTGTGGTACTGATGGCTGGTGGGTGTGAGTCACCACGCCTGGTATTGTTGTATGTGGTTACTGGGGATCGAACCAGGGACCTTGCGCTTGCTGGCAGGTGCCAGAACCACTGAGCTAAATCTCCAGCCCTGAGCCAGTTAAATCTCGATCGTTTTGAAGAATTGATCAAGGCAAAGGCTTGCATTAGTTCCATGGGCTCAAAAGGCCTTTCAGAACAGTTCCATTAAAATAGAATTCATATACCATGAAATTCACATAATGTTAAGTGAAATAAATAAACACACAATCCTAAATATTACATAGCTTCTCTGTAGAAACCTAAATAAAGAGCAAAATAAAAGACAATAGGGAATAGAGTGACGGTACCTCAGATGAGAAGGGGGTCACTTGGGGGAAGGAAGAGGATGGGAAAGGAGTTGAGGGGCGTCCTGTCCACGGACCCTCCCACTCCAGGAATGTGCGCTCGGCGTACTCCAAACAAGGACGCATCGAGACGACACTGCCTTGATCAAATACATGGTTATCTGAGATCCAGGGCATGTGGCTGGTCTAACGCTGACAAGCTGCCCCCGGGTAACAAGAACGAATGAAGCCTCTAAATCATCAAAGGAGGAAACAGCAATGGGGAACGAGCCCTCCCCACTGTAGTCGGTGCCCAGAGAGGCACCGGCGCTGCTCTGACCCCTGGGAGCAGAGAGGAGTTTCCATCGCCATAAAGATCCTAGTGTGGGGACTAAACAGAAAGAAAGAGAAACATACCAGTAAGAAGTAAAAACTGAACAGACAGGCAAAAT
Organism: Thryonomys swinderianus; assembly: GCA_004025085.1. NCBI lineage: Eukaryota > Metazoa > Chordata > Mammalia > Rodentia > Thryonomyidae > Thryonomys > Thryonomys swinderianus. Next base: position 41,139 of record PVIC010005680.1, on the reverse strand, counting down.
TGGACCGTCACAGAGAAGCTGTGGGATGAAGATTTCTTCTTTAATTAGGTTTTAGTCTTTGAAAGCATACTTTCATTTTTATTGGGGTCTAACACCGACTTTAATTGGGCTCCCATAAAGTCTCACTTGACTATTCTGTTTACAAATGTGTGTTTGTTTTATTACTTATTGTATTACATATTTATGTCTAATATCTGATATTTAGGGCATCAGATTCCATGATTAGAAAAATTTAGGAAAGATCACAGAGATATTTATTTTTGTTCCATTTTACATCTACTTGTTTTCTGAGATTATAGTGGAAAAGATGCTAAAAGTTAGTGTGTCACCTGGGATAATTTGAGCTTCTGGGGCTGGAGATTTAGCTCAGTGGTTCCAGCACCTGCCTCAGAAGTGCAGGGTCCCTGCTTCAATCTCCAGTAACCACATACAATACCATGCATGGTGACTCATGCCCACCAGCAATCAGTACCACACACCACAGTGCCGGGCGTGGTGGCTCACACCTGTAATCCCAGCACTCAGGAGGCAGAGGAAGGAGGATTGCTGAGTTCGAGGCTTGCCTGGGCTACATAGTGAGCTCAGGGCCAGCCTGAACTACAAAGCAAGACCCTATCTCAAAAAAAAAAAAATGAGCTTCTATATTTATTAAGATTATAAAGTTTTATCAATTGGTGCTTTTTAGCAAATGTCAGAGTTAACTTAGAACCAATTTTGTATAGGCACAAAAAACACGTTCAGGGTCTTATGTACATCATTTCAGTGTATAATTTTTCATAATTGTTACCTCTATATTAAGTTTAATAGCATTTGTAGTGTATATGTGTGTGTGTGTGTGTGTATATATATATATATATATATATATATATATATATATATAAATAAAGAAAAGGGGGTGCCCTGTGCTTGCAGTGTGAGCAGTGTGCCCTTCTTTCCAAGTCTGCTTCCAGCAATGCGAGGAAACACACCGTGCCAGTCTCGCGCATGAACAAGGACTGTGCGTGCTGTTGGCCTCATGGCACGAAGTCACTCTGCCCACCAGGATGCTGTGACGAGAGTCTCTTACAAGCCCAGGCGGCCTGGGACCCTCAGAATTCTCCAGGTAGGAGGGGCTGTTGTCGGGGTCCCCCAGCGGGTGGCCCTCGGGCCGCCTCTGAGCACAGTCACCGGGCTGGAGGGACCCGGGGCATGTTTCCCTTCTAGCTGTGAGGCTGACGCGGGTGGCGCTAGTGCCCTCCTCGCGGAGTCACCTGCCAGGACTGGGACTTCTTGTGATGACTGTGCGGGAAGCCTGGCCCCCTCCCTCCGCCGTCCTGGCTCTTTCACAGGGTTAAGGGTAAGTACACGCCTCAGTGTGGCCTCAGGCAAAGCTCAGATCTACCCCAGGCTGGCCCATCCCAGCGTCTCTGGGCCTCCTGGGTGCGTGCTCCGTGTACGCTGCCTGGGAGTCTGGCAGGGGATGTTCTTCCTGTTGTCAGAGCTTGTAAGGGAAAAATTCTTAATACAGGACACATAACTTACAGAACTGTTTTATAACAGTCACCCAAAAAGTCAAATGCAGAGGAGTGCAAGAGGTATGTCCATGCTCTAGAGACCCGAAGAGTCCAGCCGGGGCCTGGACCCCACGGCAGTGTCCCCTAGAAGTCCAGCTGAGGCTCTAGAGCCCATGACAACCATCGTTCCCGAGGCCAGCCAGATGCCCAGAGCCAACAGCAGTGTCTCACACTTTTCTACGGGGAGGATCTGCACTGGGAAGTGCGGCCAGTGGTGGAGACTGTGCAGTCTCTCCCGGTGTGGGGAAGGGTCTACGGCAGTGGACTGAAGGATCCGCAGGAAGTGACACTCGGGGGAAACAGAGCCCCCCGATGTGAGCAGCAGCGGACCCAGTGACCGCGCAGCCTGAGCTCCTGTTCCAACAAGAAAACCCAAGTTCACATCAGGAAAACCAACCTCACTCAGTTTCTCCTAGAAAATCAACAGCCCCCAATCTTTCCCTCCAGATCTCTTTCTGTGCCACAGGCAACAAACCTCGGGTCGGTCTTGCTCACCCAGACCCTGCTAATTCAGTGCAGCTGGACGGTCCACATGGACCATAAGTTAAGCTACCACAGTTCTCATTGTGCTGGATATGGCGTCAACATCATGCACAGTAGCTGATGGATTTTCTTCTGCTTTATTTTTTTTCCTCAATGCCAATATTGCAGGGTGAGCAGCTGACTACACTGTGGTATCATATGATGGAAAAAATGCAGTGATGAGTATTGTATTTCACAGCGTAGCCGAGGTCACACACCGGCATGTCTTCACAAAATGGGAAGGTACGCATTAAATTAGCTATGTGCAAAGGCACTTATTGAGCAGTGGATTGTTACAGCCCTGTGCCACCCGAGCCTGCAGCATGAGCCTACACACGGCCAGCTCAAGAGCAAAGCGACGGACTTTCTAAATGCAAAACTGGCACGGCCAACAGTTCTAAAATTCCTCTGTGCCGAGGCTATGAAAAAACAAGGCCCCGTGTAGGTAAAATGGAGAAAACCTGGAAAGCAAAAGCCTGTGAAATTACGTTCAGCTGAACGCAACATCAGGCATCCACAGCTCTGAAGGAGCAGTTCCCAGAGTAGCCTCGTGTTCCGGGCGGGGCGGGGAAGGGGTCTCTGTCCACCTCCAGAGGCCTGCGTCACTCCTCCTGTCACCCGAAGAACGCGCGGCACCCGCGTCCGGCTGCTGGCTGCGAGCTTCACCCTAGGCGTAAGCCAGGGAGCAGCGCTCTCTCTTACCCGCGAGGTCCTAGAGCTCTGCCCCGCGGGTGAAGGAACCCACGGAGAACTCGCTTGTCACCTCAGGGGCATTCCTAGAGTTTGGTGCAATCTTTATATATGGCCTCAACCTACCCCTATGTCATATGGAAAGAAGGAAACGCAGGCCAAGAGCAGCGCCCGGCCGTCTGATCTCTGGGGTGTGCAGTGGACCGTGAGTCCTCCACCCAGAGCCCCAGCGCCACTCGGACCGTCCCCGCTCCGCTCTTCCCTCAGGGCGGCCCGGGGCAGGGAGAGGCCTGGCCATCTTGCCTGCGGTATGATAAGTGTGTCGTTGTGAGTGGCCTCCACCTGCTAAATCTTGCAAAAGAAGGACTGTGTGTGCTCCCCCCGACGCTCACGCTGATGATGGTAACGTGTCCTTTGTATGGTTGTTTAGAAGGACAAGTGGTACGTGGGCATGCGTGTGTGTGTGTGTGTGTGTGTGTGCACTGCTTTCTGTTCAGAATAAAATTGTTTCCACCAAATGTGAGTCAAATAGGGTCCTGGATATTGTTAAAAGCAGAACAAAACAAAAGAAAAAAAACGCTGACACGCACTGGGGCGCGGCAGAGCCTGTAACCCCAGTGCTGGAGGTGGGGGTGGAGGGCAGGAGAAGGGCAGGTTGAGGCCCAGCCTGGCAACAGCGGCTCCCAAGACCTGGTCTCCAGATCGGAGTAAGGGTGCAGCGGCCTGGGGTGCAGCTCAGTGTCCGAGGCGCTCATGTTCAATCCTCACTACCAAAAACTCCCCACAAAAACCAACTACTCACGTTGCATGTGAAGTCAGCTGACTTTAATGCAAGCTGAGCATGTAGCTTTATTAAAATACATTATTAATTTAGTGGTCATCAGTGTTCATACAGATCCCTCCACGCGAGTCTCCAGTCTTTTGGGCCCCTCTAGCCGCTGACAAAAGCGGAAGAGACAAAAGTGCTGCCTGTCCAGGGCTACTCTGGGCCTGGGGACCCGCGGTTCGCGTCGGCTGCGGTCACTACGTCACGTTCACATCGCGTGTCTGGTTAGAAGCTTCCGCGGTCTCTGCCTTGTTCAGCGCTGAGATTTTGCTCTGAGTCTCCCGACAAATATCAACTGAACCAATAATTGAAAAACCTAAAACCTACACATCTTTTCAAGCCTGCCAACCCCTGCCCGAAGGCCACTTTGTTCCCAGGAGAGAGCCTGGGTTTTAAATCTGGCTGGCCGCTAGATTTTGCGAGGATAAGCCAAGACCTCTACTTACCTAAGAATAAATCTGTGTGTGATAGTCTTATCAGAAAATCAAACTCAGAGTTTCCAAATTTAACACGTCCGTATGGGGCTCTGTCTGATCTATGGACATGAGCAATGCAGTTGGTGTGACAAAGGCAGTTATGCAGGAAACAGCTCAAGGCAAACTCTCCTGCTCACGTTCCTTCCAAATCGAAAAGAGCCTGGGAAAAGTGGCCCATCACGGAGCCTCCCCAGTGGGCAGACAAGGGGCTTCTATCCGCGTCATTTGAAAACAACTTGAAAATGGAAGAGCACAAGGCTAACATGCATGACTCTGAGTCGTGGTAAACGGTCAGTCCAGACAAAGGCGCAGAGAGAGAAGCCGAAGTCCTCGGGCAGCCGATGGCCCCGGCCGCCGCCCCCGCCCCTTATTTATGTGTTTCCATCTGCACGAAGCTGCTCAGCTTGCCCAGCTGATTTCTCAAGTTAATGGCGGGGGACGTGGGGAAAGACAGGCCGGTGGCGCTCCGCGGAAGGACCCCCGGCCCTCTCCAGGGAGCGCGGGAGGCCGCGCCCCAGCCGCACACACCGCGCTCCCCTCAGCGCGGAGCGGCTCCCTCCCGGGGCTCCCGAGCCAGGGGCAGCGCTGCGTCAGCCCACAGAGCCCTCTGTGCCAACTGTCCTCCCGCTCAGATGTGCCAGGTGGCAGCGTACAGACCCGTCTGGGCAAACTGAGCCCAAATGTGAACTTTGTTTTTGGAGAAGGGAAGAAACAAAAGCAAACACATCTTTCCTCGCAGAGAGCGATGGGGCGGTGCCCAGTGTCAGGAGAGCGACAAGGACACCGTACGGCCCAGCAGCCCTTCCCTCAGCACGCGAGCCACTTCTGCGGCCCGCATGGCGGGCTGCTTCGCCAGTCTTTGAGCTCTGGGTGCCCCAGGAACCGGGGGGTTGTCCCTGTTACAGATGGGGAGCAGCAGCCAAAGCCGCCTCCCTGACTTGGGGCACAATTAGGCGCCGAGTTCTCGTGCCCTTTGGCACCGGCTCCGAGGTCTCAGCCAGACATTGGACTTCCGGTCTGCACAGCTACAGGTGAACACTGGTTGAGGACACTTTGTAGGGTACAGAGAAGCAGCCCGGGAAGTCCAACAGCAGGGCAGGGCCAGGGTCTCACGAGAGCCGGGTCTCCGCCAGTACACTCGGGCACCACATCCTCCAGAGGCAGAAGGAACCAGAGGGCAGGAGACAAGACCTGCGGCCCAGACCTCTGAGTCCCCGAAGTGGAGACTGCGTGTCCGCCCTGACCTAGGGCACGGCCTTATTCTCGGACGGCCAGGACTGGGGCTTCAGCCACTCCCCGAGCTGTGTTTGAGCTTCTGGGCCATGGGGCACAGTGGGAGTGGGCCCTGAGCAGACCCCACCACGAGACTCACTGCTCACCATGCCAGGGCCCCCGTGCAGGGCCCCTCTGAGCGCCCCTCCACTCGGACCGGCTCTGCGCGGGCGGCCGAGGCCTGTGCACGATGCTGACGGCGTGCATGTCTGTGCCCTGCAGTGAGATCAGACTCAGGGAGGATCCCTGGAAAACTTCCATTCCATCCTCTGCCTTCGGCCCAGGAAGGAACAATGTGAATAGTTCCCAAGCCTCTCTGCTGGCATGGGAAGAAAGAGGCGACGGGGCACCCCACAGGTGACTGTCACTCCGAGCATGAGGCAGCCTTCCATGGCACCGGCCGGACCACCCAGGAAGACAACTCGGACACAGCCAGCCGTCTGGCTGTCTGGAACCCTGCTCGGTGCCATGTCCTTGGGGTCACGGCATGGCCAGTGTGGTCCTCTGCACACCTGCACTTGAAAGGTGCGAAGCTCATCACTTTGATCTCGCGAGACAACATTGCATCGCAGCTCCTGGTGGCCATGGAGCTCAGGCCCGCAGAGGCGAGCCGACTGCAGTGTACAGCTGCCAGGGCACCAGTGTCTCAGTTCCCATGGCAACTTAGGAGCGAGGAGGAGGAGGAAGCAGAAGCTGGAGTCCACTACTTTGCAGCCCTTCTCTTGTGGGCTCTGACACCGATGGATGCCCAGGGCATCTTTCTAAGCGGCTAGAAAAGAGGAAGGGCTCCCCTGCCAGGTGACGCCCAGCCCCCAACCTGCTGCTGCCAGACACAGCTGGCTGGACCTTGATCCAGGGAGAAGTGCCACTGTCCGCCACAAGCTCAGTGTCTGAATTCGGAGCTGAGGGGGCAGCAGCCGGCACACACACCCGGTCAGCCCTCGGCACCTGTGACTTCCATCTTGGGACAGAAATCTACCTACGCAGTGAAGCTTCTTTGCAACACCAACATCACAAGGTCAAAGTACAGCAAAGTGAAGTTCGTGACCGGTTTTGTTCACCACACACTAGAACGCACTGGAAAGTGTCGGGGCAGGAAGGGGTCCACACCACACCCGCCGGCAGCGCCTTCACTGAGCTCAGTCCACGTTTTGCCTTGTTTGAGGGTCTGGCGGAGCTGCAGCTGAGACCGCAGGGCGGCAGGAAGCCCGTCAGGCTCCAGCGGGCCCCTGCCAGCCCAGGCTGGTCCCCCTGCCAATCCCAGCTGCAGTCCACCGCATGAGGGGCTGGGCACAAGGCATTTAAATTCACTTTACGCAGCAATGTGTGCGCTGACCCGGGACGAGGTCCGTGTCTCAAAATCACAACGTACATTAAGTAAGTTAGGAAAGAAACTTGCCAACTGGCTGATACCGATGCGGCCAGAGACTCCGCTCCCACGAAAGCCGAGGTCCAGGCCTCACAGGGCTGCACCAGAGGCCACTGGCCAGAGGAAGGACTGCAGGCAGCAAGAGTCAGCGCGGGGGCAGACAGGAGTCTGGCCGCAGCCCGAGGGAGGCGCCGGTGCCGCCCGGCGGTCGGCTCATGACTGGGGGTACAAGGCCTGCAAGAGGCGAGCAGGGCGCAGGGGCGTCCTGTGCACCCACCTTGCAGGCCGCGCACCTCCCCCGGCCCGGCTGCAGACACACACGGACTCGTGTCGGGCACACGCGCCCTCCCGGACGCAGTTCAGCGGGGCGAAGGGCCCAGCGTCTCAGGAAGCCGCACAGCGAGCCGCGCTGTCCGGCGGGCAGTGCCGATGTCTCCGCGTAGCAGCAGCTCCGGCTCTCAGGGCGCCTCCGAGCAGTGCAGTGGGCGGAGTGTTAGGGCCTCATCAACAAGGCGACGTCCCGTGTTTTGCTGCACTGAAATTTCGACTGCCTTGTATTTCCTTGAAATATCTTCGCTTTCTTTAAAACTAACAATAATAAAAGGCCATAGGATGTTTATTTATCAGTCTCCCCCCCCATAATGAAATCTCCCGCTCCCGTGCTTGAGCTCGGCTGGAGAACCGCAGGCTGGAGAAACCGGCCTCCCCCAGGCGCTGCGCGAGGACCTGGAGCCCAGAGGCCGCCCGGCATCTGTGTTCACTGGGAGCCTTCGGGTGAGCTGCCTTCATAAGAAAGAGCGAGCCCTTGGCTCTCAGAGCCCGTTCCTGTCTGTGCCCTCGGGATGCTTTGTGCCTGGTGTGAAGATCAAAGCCCCTCGGCAGAACCCTGGAAGGCTACTGCCCTGCTCCATTTATCTACCTACTGCGAGTAAAGAACTAGGCCTTGAGCAGTGCACGGCACGACCGTGCCATGCCGGCTGCTGCACACGCTTCGGGTGACACACCTGACACCCCCTGGCTGGTGCCGAGAACACCGTTGACACAGGACGAGACCAGCTTCCGAGGGTGGCCCGAGTCAGGAGGCTGGCAGCGAACCCTCACTTGGCTTCCGCGCTGTGCTGTGTTGCTTGCTAATGCACAGACCAGTGGTCGGGAAGCCCCAAGGTGTGGCTCCCACAAACGCAGGCACAGGGAAGCGTCGCGCTGCCAGACCGCGCGCCCTGGGGAGGACTCCGCAGGCCTGTGCGGCCCAGGACAGCTGCTTGCAGACTGGCAGGGCGCACGGTGGCACATCTCCTCCCTCCCAGATGTCTTCGGCCTCCAGCAGAGCCCAGGCTTGCAAAACGGGGAGCCCGGTGCCTGTGCACCTGCGCCGGGCCTGAGGGAGGGGCTCCGAGCCCTCAGCCTCATAACCTCCACCGGCACCGTGTCGCTCCTCTCCGGAACACGGGACCCTTCCCACAGCAGCACGCATGCGCAGAGCTTGGGCAGAGGCCTGCGCACAGCTGAACGCGTTTGACCCCGTGGGCAGAGAGTTGGCTGGTCGGACTCGGAGCGTTTCCACTGCAAGTCAGGGAGGGCTTATGGAGCACAGAGAGTGTGTTGGTGGCACCAGGAAAACAGCCAAGAGCAGAATCCTTGGTACGACTGTCACCCCGAGGAGGTTTTTGTGCCCTCCAACGCGGTCTTTACTCCAGAACCTCTCGCCTCCGGAAGTTCGGGGAGTTCCCCACTGTCTTCCATTCCACAGACTCGTGTGCTCGCAACCGTCATGCAGGTGAGGTGCAGTAAAGGGCCTTCCCGGGCGACAGGACCGTCCAGACGAGACCAGCTGCCTGCCGAGCGTCGCGGCCCAGTCGCCCTGTGAGTCCTGCAGGCGGGACCCGCAGCCGTAGCCGCCGGTGCCCACGCAGCCCGCCCGCTCACTTCCCACGGCCAGCGAACGCCACGCTGGCTCCGCCCCTGTCCTGAGCCAGCCTGGGTTGGGCCAGGAGGCCAGAGCCCGCCTTCTTGGCACCTTCCCTCGGCTGCAGGAGAGAAGCTGCCTCCCCAAAACTGGGGAGCCCTGCTGAGCCCCCACCCAGCCACCCTCTGTCTCCTTCATCCTTTGAAAAATATCATCAAGTGGCCCCGCCGCGGCCTTCTCAGGTTGCACTGTCTGGAGCTCGATTTTTAGTTTCTGAACTGACGTTGCACAAAGACGTGTTTTCGCTCTGTGACTGTGCAAGTTACCACACTTAGATGTGTTCCCGAACTGTGCAAGATACAAGTGTGTGAAAAGGGTTGGTGTCAGAACGAGAAATGGGACCGAGGCACACCGTACTCGCCGCTCGGTCTGCAGCAGGTCGTCGGGGTGAGGCGACCACTCACAACTTCTCTAAACGCTCAGGACTCGGGAGACCAGAGACAGCGCTGGGCGGAGCTGCCCTCGCCAACCCAGGCTCCCTTCCAGGAAACCGAAGCCGGTCAGGGCAGAGATGAGGGGGGCCGGCCGATTCGGCTCGCCCGGTCCCTGGACTCGGCTCTCCGCCCGTGAGGCCCCGTGGTCCTCCTCCTCAGCGGCACTGGAGGACGCTCAGGGGACAGGCGCAGTCTGAGTCTCCAGGGAGGAAGGGAGGAGGCCGGTGGCATCGGAAGCCAGGCCTGGGGTAAGGACGTGTCCGGGAGGAACAGATCGTTCCACCGACACCTGACTGCCGTTGTGATGGGGTTCCACGCTGTACAGACGGAGGCGCGTCCAGAATGGCACGTGTGCTCCATCTCACCAGCACTGCGCAAAATGCCACCTGCAAAATCTGCTCGCCTAGCTTAGGACGGGCGGGAGCAAAGAGCCAGGCAGGAGTCCCAGGGGAGCGAGGGCCCACGCTGCCCCCACGCTGCAGTCTCGCCCCACACCTCCGTTCACGGCCACAAGGGGACCTCAGACTTACGGTGGAAAACACTGGTTGAAAACCAGTGGTCAACAGCTGGGCACACTTACTTCATGCCTATGATCCCAGCACGCAGGAGGCTGAGGCAAGAGGATTACCAGGAGTTGAAGGCCAGTTTGGACTAGATAGTGAGACTCTGTCTCAACAACACAAAACAGAAAACAACACAGCCAGGCTTGTTACCAGCAGCCTCCTTAACTGCCTCAGGCTTTAGAAGTTCTACAAAGCACCATAGGACTCTGCATCAACCACAATTTCTTGAGCAAGACCTGAGAGTTGTGTCAGGCGTGTGGCGGACGGAAGCCCGTGAGCCCTGCTGCACGGTGACCTCCTGGTAAAAGGCAAACGGAGACATGCGAATCAGGTTCAGAGAGCAGAACCCCAACATGGGCCTGCATGTCAAGTACCAGGGAAAAAGAATCACATTTGAAGATACAGCAGGGCCTGGGGACGGGTAGAAGCAAACCACCTCGAAAGCGGTGCCCCGAGCACAAGCAGTTTCACCCCGTCTCGAAGGCAGAGAGCGAGCGTGCCGCGTGGCGCCTTCCAGGAGTGTGTGCCTGAGTGTGAGGTGCAGGAGAGGGAGCCGGCCAGGCTCCAGGTGTGAGGACGGCCTGGAGCAGGGCCGCACGGGGCTGCAGGTCAGGGGACTGGCCGGGAGCAGACCAGCACGTCCGGCCCGCGCGCAGCCGCTGGGCTTTGTCCTCAGCGGTGCTTCTCGCTGACTCTCTGAGCCTGTATGTGTCGCGAAGGGAATATAAACAGTGAACATGGACCTCACAGCCCACCAGAGAAAGAGGCAGAGACAGAGGTAGAAAGACAGAGACCAGAGCCCCGGGCAGCACATGCCACGGGGCGCAGCACAGCAGAGCCGGCTTCACACCCAGCAGACACCTCCCAAGGTCAAGTCCGGGTCCCACCGAGTTCAGCTGCCTCTGATACACAGAGAAGGGTGGACTGACCCTGTCTTCAATTTTGGATGCCGAACTTCTGGGAAGATACTGCTGTCTTTCTTTTTCCCCTGGATATCACAGCTCTCATGAGCTACTTACTGGAAGGAAGAAGAAAAGAAAAGAAGAAAGAAAGAGAGGGAAAAAAAAATTCTTTTTTTGTGACAAAAGAGAAAAGAAAAAGGTACAGCGCCCAGGCCTGAAAGTCAGCCCTCTGAGAGGCTGAGGGTGCAGAACCACGAGTTTGAGGCCCGTCGGAACAGCTTAGGACTCAGTGAGGCCCTGTTCCTTTCAAAAAGGAAATTCCATGGAACTGGGCACAAATACTGCATGGCCTGGCTCGGGGGCCTGGCCGTCTGACTGCAGACGCAGGGGCTGTACCTGGGCTTGGGGGAAGCACATCGCAGGGGACAAAGGTCTTTCCCCCAAAATGGCAGCTGTAGTTACCAAAGAGATACTGTGCGTTCCAAGGCAGCCAAAGCAAAGCCCGTGAGTCTCTCACCGTGAGGACTGGAGACTCGCGGTGACAGGCATGCTGGTTGGCCTCATGCACACTTATTTCATGTTGAAAATGTCGCACAGGACCCCAGAGATACAGACAATTACTATACGTGATTAAAAATGAAACAAAACATTTTAAAAGAGGGAAAAATCTCTCTTTCAGAACCCAAAGTGCTGCTGGAAAAGCCCCGCAGAGAGCAGGTTCAGGGGCCTGAAGAGGGGAGGCCCCTGGCACTCACTCTGAGGGCCGCAGTGTCCACGGCCTCCCATCAGCCACCGCAGCATCCACAGACCGCAGTAGCATGGACAGCCACGAGCCTGTCGCTCCAGAACGGGAGCCTGAGGCAGAGCACTTGACATCGGCAGGGAGGGCTGGTCTTGTTGTGAACAAGATCAGGAGTTTGTTCCTCGGCATATCCGGGCCCAAAAAGGAAGAAATCTGAGCAGCAGCCCTTTGGTAGGAGGAAGGAGAATCAATGTGAAACAGGAATTACAACTGAGGACGGACATGGATGCGTTTCCCAGAGTGCAAACACAGAGCTCAAGCCTGCAGAGCTGGGTGGGACCCCACGTCTGAAGGCGAAGGACCCCCGTGCACATCCCACCCAGAGCTGGCACATGCATCGGTCACTGCCTGTGATGCTCTCCGTCCAGATGTCCCCCAACGCCTCACCCAGTGGCTGAATCGGGAATGTGTGATGCTGAGAGAAAGGACGTGTGATCACTAACGCGCTGCCCCCACGCGAGAGGCTTGGCTCCACCCTGGTCCTGATAATCTGCATAAGACGAAAAGAGTGAAAAGACACTGTTAAGGTACCTTGGTACCTCTGCTGCCGTGTGCAGGCCATGTTGTTTCTTTTCTGCAGCCGTGACCCGTTTCTCCTCTGGAAAGTCTGTCTGCTGTGCCACTGTGCCTTGGAGATGGCTGACTATGGACTGACACCTACTAAAAACCTCTGAAAGATTACTGGACACCTCTGCAGTAGGCTCCAGTCTCCTGCTCAGTGTACAACACAGGCCTGAGAAAAATAGTGAAAGACAGAGCTAAGAGAGACAGAAGCAGAGTGCCAGGGCAGCCGCTGCTGGTACAACTGACAAAGGCACTGATCTGTGCAAGCCACTTATTTTTATCATAATTAATTAAGGTAAAGCCAAAGCCTCATGTGAGGGGACAACTGTGGCATCGCATAGATTCTGTAGAAATTACTGTGAGCCAGGTTTGTAAAAGACAAGACAAAGCATCTCAAATTAGGATCAGAATAAACAAAATATCTGGTTGTCATTAGAACGCTGTCCTTGTAGTCAGAGGTTTTAGTTGTGGGGACGGAATCTGGGTGCGAGTTGCTCTGACCTCAGCACGCGGGCTTCAGTCGGACTCACGTCCATAGACAAAGCGGTGGTGGGCTCAGTCTGCACAGCCCCCTTCGGGTGTAATCAGTACTGCAGTCTTCTCCAGGAACCTCCGCAAACCGTGAGCCAGCTGACCCGCTCCCCTTTAACTTTGTGTGTCAGGTGTTCTGTCTCAGCAATAAGAGAAAAGCACCTAACACATTGCTCATCCAAGTTCTGAATTTTCCCAGGTAGCCTGTATTTGTTTCTGACAATCGGAGTAGCTAGGCACCTTCTAGGCTAAACAGTAGTTGAATTTCTGGGGCAGGTCTGTTTGTTATCCACCTTCCAGGGGCCCCAGAAGCCCGCGGTGCCCACGCCCCATCACAAGCTCACCTTCACCCCACAGCAGGAAACCTGTGTCTGCTGTGTCCTGGGGTTTCTCTCTGTCTCCCAGCACTTACCTGCTGTTAAATCGCAAGGTACTTTCTGCATAAAACAAAAACCACAACACTTAAAGAGTTAAAAACTTGCTGGCCTGAAATACAAGCAAAAACCATAATCTACAAGCTACCGGCTCCTCCCAGGCTCCTCTGTCCTGCTCCCCACAGCCGTCCTCATCTATCTTACGCCATCCTGCGCCTTTACTTTCCCTGAGCCAAGTCTTGCACGGTGTCCAACCTCAGGCACTGCACATGGCTCCCTTCCCTCCACCAGCTGCTCCGAGCTCTTCCTAGGCTCACTTCTCGGGCGTAAAGGGACAGCAGATGCTGCCTGTGGCCAGGGATGCTGAGACGATGCTGAAGAGGACATCCAGGAGCCACAGGCATCACAGTCGAGACCACCCGGAACAGGGACCACCGCTTATTCCGCGACTGAGTTCATGCAGCCGGTTCCTGGCTCTGTGAGGCCGCAGATTCGTTCAATTTCATCACAAAAAAGTAAAGCAGAGTCTGTGTTTGTGGCTCGTGAGAACCGCCTCGAAAAGAAATGTCATCTTAAGGGTGAAGTTGTACCTCAGGGGTGTAGCGCTCCTGGGTTCCAGCTCCATGCCGGGAAAATAAATAAACAAAAGCAATGTTCACAGGTACCCCAGCGGCGGCCGCACCCCCGCCACACTTGCGTCGGCCTTGGCTTTGCTGCCCCCCAGCCACTGCAGGGCTGTGCACAGCTCCGGCGCCGTGGCCACTGCTGACTTCGTGGCAGAGCCGAGGCCTCGCGTGGCAGCTCCCTCCAGGCCTCGTGCCGGCTGTGCACACTGCAGGGCCGCCCCGGCCCCCGCGCTCCTCCAGGAGGTCACGGCTCGGACCCCACGCAGGCTGGGTGCGGGTTCAGTGCTCGCGCTGACCATTACACTGGCTGTGTGCTGGGGAAACGGACCAAAGGATGATTTTTGTTTCGTTTTGTTTTGTTTTCCGTCTCGGAAGGAGCAGCTCTCCTTTCCTTCCCGTCACCACCTTCCAGCCCTTCTATAAAGCGCTAGACAAACACGTGTCAGCCCACGCACAATCACGCCTCCTGATGTCCTGATCCGGTTCCTGACCCCAAAACCCTCTAGGGAGGCGGGAGGGGACGCAGCAGGCTGCAGACTTGTGTGGAGATGAACAAACCCAGAATAACAGACACAGCACTGACGAAGGACAAGGACCGATGCTTCCCGGCCTCGAGGTTTATGCTCTAAGCGACAGCCATCAAGACAGAAGCGTAACGCAGCAGAAGGTGACTGAGTGGCGATCCCAGCAGGCTCTGCACCCAACACAGTCACATGTGACACAGAAACCAGCTGTCTGGCGAAGACAGCGTCAACCGATGAATCTAGAACAACCAGACACTGGGAACCAGGGGAAGGGAACATAACTAGAACCTCACACGTTATGTGAAGCTCGTTAGCTGGTTTTGCCCAGCCACCCAGCAGCCTTAACTCCTGTCTCGTGTGGTATGATCACAGCGGCAGCCTGGATTCCAGTGTGGCTGGTGGGTGTTCTTCACGGGACCCTTTGGGCACAGACAATAGAAGAGAGAAAAATCTTCTGCGCAGGAATTGAGCCCTCTCCAGTCTTCACCTGGCACGGGGTCTGTTCAGACCCTACAGCACACACACACTCAGCCAAGGCAATGCCAAGACAAGTCCCAGACACCGGGCATCAGCAGGGAAAGGTGCATTTCCTGTGACTGGTAAATCAGGTTTGATGATGAATCACAGATCAATAAAGTTACAGGTCAGCTAACTTGCCCATGGCTGCACATGTCTTTATAAATAAAGTGGTTTTTTTTGAGAGGGTCTCGCTTTGTAGTTCAGACTGGCCCTGAGATCACTATGTAGCCCAGGCAAAGCCTCAAACTCAGCAATCCTCCTGCCTCTGCCTCCCGCATGCTGGGATGACAGGCGTGAGCCACCACACCCAGCACTGTGGTATGTGGTATTGATGGCTGGTGGGCGTGAGTCACCATGCCCAGCATTGTATGTGGTTACTGGGATCGAACTCAGGACCTTGTGCTTGCGAGGCAGGCACCGGAACCACTGAACTAAATCTCCGGCCCATAAATAAAGTTTTATAGAAACACATGTGTAAACCTGGTATTCCAGGGTGGAGTTGGGTGTTACAGCAGAGATTACACGGATTGAAAGCCTAAGACACTCACTGCCCTGTGTCGTTTTGGGTCTTGCTTTGAGTGTGTGGTTTTCTTTCCAGACAGGGTCTCACTGTGCAGTTCAGGCTGTCCCTGGACTCGCTGCGATCCCAAGCTGGCCCCGGAAGCCTCTTGCCTCAGCCTCCCAAGCGCTGGAGTCACAGGCGTGCACCAGACGCCTGGCTGGCCTTGTTTTCTATGGACTGGTTTGGCCCACCCCTTACATAGGTTACTCACTGTTACTTTCCAAGGAGAAATGTTTGCTCTTTTCATTCTATGGACAGGAAAATGACTCCGATCTGTTCATGACCCCATGTGGCCCCGCCCCTCTCCTAGCCCCTCCCCCAGAACTGGATCACGGGACAGGAAAAGAAAATCAGCTGAAAGTCCGGAGAAGGAGAAATGAAGTTTACAGTCAGACCCGTCTACCCGGCTGGGCGTGGCGGCGCCTGCCTGCGATGGAGGCACCTGAGGCTGGGGCAGGACGACCAGCTCGGCTGCGGCTGTGGGCAGAGTCACGCAGAGGCGGGAGCAGGGCGAGCCCCGCTTCTGCCCCTGTCGGAGGGGAGAAGGGGCGGGGCCTCTGAGCACCTGCGCCCGCGGCCGCTCTGCTCCCCGGGCCTTCGCCTGCCCAGCCGGCGGCGCCACAGAAGCGGATCCGCTGCACCCTGCTCGGCCTCCCGGGCTGCGCGGCCCCAGCGCACTTAGAGACAGGACGGTCGCCAGGGCCGCAGTGCGGATGGAAACGCGGACCCCGCTGCGGAGCCGCCCAGGCCCGCGGGCACAGGCGCGCGTCTGCGGCCTGGGGACTGTTCTCGGGGTCGCGCCGGGCCGGAGACGCCGCTGCTCCCTGCGCGCCGGGCCGGAGCAGGGCCGGGCCGCTGCGGGCGGACGCGGCGGGCCGCGGGGTGACGGCGGGGCCCAGAGTTCAAGCCCCGCTCCAACAGCACGACCCCGCCCGCTCCCCCTTCCCCAGTGCATTTCCTCTCCCGAAAATACAGAATAACGTGAAACAAGAATATTGAAAGTCCCGTCCGATCTGAGACCGGCTCTCCGGCGGGCGAGACCGTTTGGCGGCCAAACACACCTGCGGCCCGTTAGGAAGCCCTGCTTCGGGGGCGCCAGAGGGAGCAGAGGAGGGGCCACTCGGGGCACACGGGAGACGTCAACCTTGCCGAGCGCGCGCTGCACCCCAGCCCCCAGCCCGGGCCCCGCCGCTGCCCCTGCCCCGGCCCTTCCCCCACCCCCAGCCCCTGCCCAGGCTGCCTAAGCCAGGCAACTCTGAAGTTCTGAGAGGAAGCAGGACTCCCAGCGGAGCAGAAACTGTTTGAATTGTGTTTCCTGTCATAAAATTCCAGCCCTGCTTCTCCCTCCTGGGGCGGAAATGAAGTGCTTCCTTATTGGCAAAGCTGAGGACCCAGGGTTGAGAGGCCCGAGTGGAAAGGAACCCAGCGGCCAGAGAATTCCTCGGGGAGACTCTGGTCATGGGGCAGGGCGCTCTCCACGCCCACCCAGCCACACTTTCCCTTTTCTGTTTTGTTTTGGGGTTTGGGGTCGTTGTTTTGGTTTTGGTTAGGTTGGTATGGTTTTGTCTTGTTTTGTTTTTCCTGAGACAAGATCTCGCTATGTAGCCCGGGCTGGCTTTGAACTCACAGAGCTGATCCTCCTGCCTCGACCCAAGTGCTGAGATTCCAGGGCTTCCCCATGCCCAGGAAATGGCAATTTCACTTTCCTTCTCAGAAGTGAATCAGGACTGAGTGGAGTCTTGTGTTGGCCCTCTGCGGCCCTGCAGCTGGGGCCGGCTGTCCGCCGCGGATGCCCTGAAGCCCGCGCCTGGTCCCCTCAGACAGAGCTGCCCTCTGGCTCCTTGGACTCACAGAGGCTACACAGTTCTGCCTGCTGCCCCGAGGGACAGCTCTCTCCGGCACCCGCGCCCAGAGGGGCTCTGCCCGGTGGCCCTGGGTCCCCGCTCTGCCTGGGTGCCCTCAGTGGACCTGGGCCCCTGGGGGTGCCCCTTCCCAGCCCCTGCAGTGCTGTGATTATACCAGAGTCCTCACTAGAAATCTCAGGCTCCCCGGATTCTTGTCCTCCAAAATGATCATATTTAACTTAAAATACTTCAGAGCTCTGTGTCTTGTCTCTAACTTGCCTCGAATGCCTGTGTGCAGGGTGATAGCCCATCATTTTACACAAAACAGTAATTCCACACAGCTTTGCCTACCACGCCCACGGAACGAAGCTGCAGAAACCACCCTCAAGCTCGTGGACAACAACAGCGTCACGTTCTACTTCACGGATCGATGCTCAAATATTTTCCACACCTGGACAGATCGAGAACTGTGTAGGGCTGTCATCCCAGCACTCTGGGAGGCTGAGGCAGGAGGACTGCAAGCTCTAGCTCACCCTGGACATTTCAACAATTTCTCCAGAACTAAATAAGACTAATAGAAGGGCTGGGAAGGTCCTGGGTTCCCTCTGCAGTAACACACACACACGCACACACACAAAATGTACATGATACTGGACTGTCCCTAGATTCTTAGCAGGAGGCATAAAAGCAAGGTTCAGCTCTGACCGGGAACTGGTGGAGACCAGAGCAGAGATGCAATAATTAGCGGGCCGGGCGGTGTCTCCTCGAAGCTCCTGCTCGGCTGATGCGACCTTTGCCGTGAGGAAGAGGAGCAGCAGCCCTGAGCACAGGTGCGCAGCTGGAAAAGCTGAGGAGCAAGAGGGAGGAGCCAGACCTTGCCATGAAGAACTCACTGTGGGGCCCTGTGTGTGCACACGCGCGTGCATGTGTGTGTGTGTGTGTGTGTGAGAGAGAGAGAGAGAGAGAGAGAGAGAGAGGGGTGTGTACTTGCGCCACCATGGAAGATGAACCAGGAAGTGCCCGGTGGGGACAGGCCTGCCCCCCACTCCAGCGCTCTGGGCATGCGGCAAAGAGGATGGAGCAGAGCCGAGGTGCTGGGCACCCTGAGGGCTTCCGTGTCACCCCGCCCCTCGTCTCCCTTCCTTCCCTCCTTCCCCTGAATTCAGGAGCCAGTCCAAACCACGACGGAGAGATTTCTCCAGGCCCCATCGCAAGGCAGTGGCTGCCCCTCCCCAGAGAGTCACAGGGCCCCGGCGGGAAGGGAGAGAGTCCCGGAGCCTGAGCAGAAACCCGGATGTTCTGAACTGAGCGTGGTGGGCGCCTCTGATCCCAGCACTCGGAGAGGCTGAGGCGGGAGGACTGCGAGTCTGAGCCCAGTCTAGTGCCTTAAGAAGGCCCTGTCTCAACATAAAGAATAAAGAGGACTAGGGATGTAGCTCAGTGCAAAGGCCCTGGGGTCAGTCCCGAGTGACACACACGCGCGCACACACACACACACACACACACAGAATGTGCTGTGGAGTTAAAGGTCTTCTGTTTTCAACCTCACCTCCCTACTTAAAACCCAGGTAAACGCGCCTCCCTCGGACTCACTTTCCTCATTTATAAAATGGGATAAAATATAGCTACTTTGGGAGGCAGAAGTGAGAAATGGACTGACTGGAGCGGGAGCAGCACCTGCATGTGCTTCCGAGCCGGTCGAGGCTCGGGCTGTGTGCCGGGGCCGCAGGTCCCTCGTGGGCACGGAGTGCGCCGAGACCCGGCATGCTTTGGAGACGGAGCCGGGCACGGGCTGAGAAACGCGGGCTGTCATCGCGGCGCCTGCGTCTGCCAGCTGGGGGCGCTCGTGTGAATGCGGCCGCGGTCAGGACGGCGCTGTCCCTGCCCTTCCGGAGGACGCCTGCGCCCGCCCTTGTGTCTTTGTGAACGAACGTGAAGCGGGCCTGGGCTGCCGGGCTCCGGGCCGGCTCACGGCATGGTCTCGCTGCCCGGAACGCCTGGCGCTCTGGGCACAGCCTGCCCGCGGGGATGCGCCGGGGCCCGACCACAGTCCCTCTCAGCACCAGGGCTGACCTTGCCTCTGCAGACTGACCCCGCACGGCCGGCGCCGGGACCCGCCTGCTCCGCGGGACCCCGCCTTTGTGAGTGGGCGTCCGTGGCGGTGACCCCAGAAGCGCTCGGGGCAAACCCATGGGCTGCGGCTGCGGCAGCGAGCAGGACCAGGGCGCAGGCGAGCCGGCTGCCGCCCAGCGGGGCCTCCCGAGCGCAGCGAAGACGTGAGCGTGCTCGGGCCCAGTTCGGGTGGCGCCTGGGCCGTGGACGGCGGGCACACGTGGGTGCCCCGCGTGTCCCGCACACGCCGGGACGATGCACACGTAATTCCTCCTCACCGCATCGAGGTTGGCACCGCCAGGGTGCAGTGTCGCGCTCCGCTCGGAGACGGGTCCAGGGGCGCACTGAGGGTGCCGCCCGCTCGGCAAGGCTGTCAGGAAGGTGGCAGCGTCCGGAGGCGAGAGAATCTGACAGGCGGCGCTTCGTCTTCGCTACCGAGTGGCAATTCGGGCCCCGCAGGGTCAAGAGGGAAGGGGACCACGAGCTGGAGGCGGGGCCGCGGGAGGGGCACAAACAGGGGAGGCATCCGGGAAGGTTGTCATGCGCTGCGAACGTGCTCATAAAATTAAAATCAACAAAACAAAACCCAACACACACCGAAACCGGAAATACATAGAAATTTCTGCAAAGAAGACGTAAAAACAGCCGACGGGAATATGAAAAGTTGCTTCTTTTGTGAAGTTAAGCCGCTCTGAGACGCTGCTGTCCACCGAGCCGAGCGGAGGCGCCTGTCACACACGAGGCCTGTGTCAGGGGCTGCACGGAGACGAGTCCCCAGCACAGCGGGAGGGTCTGGGCGGCTGCACCACCCTGGAAAAGACCATGACAAGACCATGGCGCTTTCTAGAGAAATGAAAATAGAACGTTTAATAATAGCATTTTTATAATTCATCTTATTCTTAAATAATATTTATCATATGCCCAGCAAGCCCTCTTCTGGTTGTCTGCTCAGTGGACAAGGATGTACAGCTGCCACCCTGTAGGGCGAACTGTGCCAGGAGCCAGTCTGGAAGCCCCTGGGTTTCTCTGCGCCTTGGGCCTGTCCAGGCGGGAGTCCGGTCTCCAGCCGGAAACGACCTGCTTCCTGTCGGAGTGAGGGCATGTGCCGTGCTCTAGAGAGATGCTGGGTCACCCCAGCCCACCCAAGGCCAGGGAGACCAGAGCAAGCGGTGCCCCGGGAGCCCCAGTGCCATGCTCGCCCTCAGTGCGCCCCGTGGGCAGAACACTCGCCTCCCGTGGTTCGGGAGCGGCCCTGGCGCCCTCACACTAATCTTGGGACTCGCTTGTCCCCCCGCCCCGTACTGGGCACTTTGCAAAGGAAAAGAGGGAAGGATCGTGGTGCCCACTCGACCCTGGCCCTCCTGAGGCCAGGGTCACCCTGGGCTCCCCTGCCAGAGAAGCCAGCTTGAACCAGTCACAGGGCAGCCTCAGGGGAAAGGCAGAGGCCAGACTCTGGACGTGACACCGAAATTCAAATCCCAAGGGGACTCTTCTGCTGTTAAAGGGCATCTGGGGTCAGAAGGGAGCAGAGCTAAGGACCAGGCGTGGCCACACGTCCTGCCAGTTCCCCAGTCAGTGCCCTCTGTGTTGGCTGTTAGCAAAACACGTGCTCATGAAGCTGCCGCGGGCGGCCGGGGAACTTCATGGCAATTCACCTCTGTTGAAAACACAGCAGCTCAGACTCTTCTGTGAGGCTGGACCTGAATCCGTGCCACGCCCAGCAAGCTCTGAGTCCCCTTGGCACCCTCAGGCTCCACGCCAGGCACTGTGACCCTGAGTGGCCTGTCACGGGAACCCGGCCGTGCGAGGCAGGGACGCCCTCCGCAGCCTGCCCAGCGCCTGGTGACGAAACCCCACGACTTGCCAACGTCCTAAATACAGGACAACCGGGTCCACGGTGACCTCCAATAGCTGCCAACTGGCAGGGGGGGAAAGGCCGACTGGCTCCACCAGCAAGGATCTGCAAAGGTCTGTCCTTGGCACCGCCGGCAGCGGCGGCAGAGATCAGAGCTTCCGGGCGGGGAGGACAGCAGCGTGAGACGTGGCCCAGCTGCCACTGACAGGTGCATGCTGCCTGCGGCGGTGAGGTCACCACGGCTACCGAGCCACGGAATGAAGCCGGCAGCCCACCAAGGGCACAGGAGCTTTGAGCCCAGGAAGCGGAGTCGCTGGGCCGGGCGCCCCGCCTTCCCCACGCTCTGACCTGCGTGGGGGCTGCACAGTAGGGGCACGCCCATCGCCAGGACGACTGGAGGTGCCCACCGAGCCCCAGAGATGGGACCTGGCCCTCATCCTCGGGGTGGCAGCTCCACTCCCCCCCGAAGTGCTGGGGCTGCTCCACCCCCTTCCTCTGGAGAGACGCCTGGGCCCGGGGGCCGAGACTGCCCCTCTGCGTCCCACCTGCTGGGGCCTCAGGGTCCTCTGCAGACCCCGCAGCAGAGCCCAGGAGCTAGACCCCTGCAGCCTGTGCAGCCCTCCCCAGCCCACCGCTGAGCCCGTTGGCCCCACAGCGTGCCCAGAAACCCGGAGGGCTGTGCCGCACCACCCCATCCAGTGGGCCCCAGGTCCGCCAGCGGCCCTGCTGGGTCACGTGGTCACTCAGGGCCATCGCTCCCTGTGCCCCGTCTCTGGGCCAGTGAGGCACGTCCATCCTTCCCGTGCACAGCCCACTTGCTGCTGCTCCAGGACTCCATTGCACGTCGGGAGCCGCCAGAAGCGGACGCTGTTCCCCACTCTGACCCTCTGCCTGGCCAGGACCGAGGTGCCTCCGGCCGAGGAGAGCCAGACTGCGGCCAGGCGCCGTGCGAGGTTAGGCACTTCCGGGCTGTCGGGCGCACAGGTGCGCTTTCCCAGCCTCGTGACCTGTAGTTCCGTGGGCTTCAGAGGGGCCGTGTGGTCACCCCGCCACTGCCGTCTCCTTTGCTTCCTGCAGTACCCTGCTGCGGATTGAACTCACAGCCTTCACACTGAGCTCCAAGCCCCAGTTTGGTTTTAAACAGTTTCGTTTTTGACGTTTAACTGTGAGACAGTGTCTTGCTAAGTCACTAACTTGTCCAGGCGGGGCTCACCCTTGCAGTCCTCCTGCCTCAGCCTCCCTGGTGCTGGGATTACAGGCCTGCCCTGCCGAGCCTGCCCAACACTCTGTCTTTGCTCACGGCCCGTCTTGACTGGTGCTCAGCATGACCGACGGTGTGGCTCTGTCCTCCCCTCCTTCCGCCCCGTCACAGCCGGTGCGCCTCCCCGTCAGGGCCCTCCTGAGAAGCCGCCGTGGGGGCCTCCCAGGTCCGCAGGCTCTGTCTAGAGTCCCCCAAACCACTCACTGTCCAGCCGGGAGATGAACGCTTTGCGGGAGGCAGTGTTCGGAGCACTGGTTTGCATTCTCTGCTCTGCGTGCAGGGCGGCCCAAACAGGAACGTAATTCTACCCTGGGAGTCAAGGAGCACCCGCGGCCCATCGGATCCCGCTGGGCTCAGCACCCCACAGGAACCGCCGGGAAGCCCTTCCGCCACCGAGCCCATTTGGCTCTATTTAGGACCTAAGCACAGGAAGCCAATGATTGGACAAGATTAGTTTCCTGTGGGCCATAAATTGGCAGTAGCAGAAAATGCAGGATGAATTTATTAGCGTGCAAGGTCAGCTAAAAGGAAGACAGCCGGCTACTGGCTTGTTTTCTCTCATTCAGCCCCCCCCCCCATCCGCCTGGCTGGAAAAGACCCTTTAACTACTTAATTACTTCTTAATAGTTTTAAAGCAAATTCAAAAAGCTGGCGTTGCTAAGTGCCCTGAGGTAAAGCTGGGCTATGCCAAGAATGCCCGCCTGGGCCCCAGGTCCGGACTGTGTGAGGCTCCCTGCCTTATTTGGTGCCAATTGCCTAGGAATTTACTTTGAAGCTAGAATTTTACATTAGGGAATAAAGGAGCGGCTTCTGAGGGTGAAAAACATCCACCAAGTCAAAAATATAATTGTTTGCCACTAGAAGCATGAATGTGATAAACGTCTCTAGACAGCTGCTTTCGAGAGAACGGGAATACACTGCACTGAAAAACAAAGGCCAAAGCTTTTCTGAGAATACCCTCTTCACCACAGGGAGCCCCAGGAGCTACCTCTGCTAGAAGAGACATTTAACCGTGGAACAAAGGTCCCGTGCACTCACCGGGGCCTCCCCGTTAGAAACCTAACTCTCCCAGGGTTTTTTTTCTTCTTTTGATATTTTTCCAAATGGCTTGAAGCTGTCCAGAAAATGAGGCCTGTGTGGTGGGAGAAATATTTGGATCCAGTCTTCTAGGGCCCTGCCTAATTCAGATTCTTTTTTTTTTGACAGGGCCTCACTTTGTAGCTCAGGCTGGCCCCGAGCTCACTGTGTAGCCCAGGCAAGCCTCGAACTCAGCAATCCTCCTGCCTCTGCCTCCCGAGTGCTGGGATGACAGGCGTGAGCCACCACGCCTGACCGAATTCAGATTCTAATGCTACCAGGGGTATCAGGGCATTGGGGGACCTGTCCCCTCTCAGCAGACAGGGGCAGCAGGTTGCACCCCACTGGCCCACCCCAAGGAGAAGCCTGTGGGAAGGAGCTCCCCGAACCCAGGGGCCCGCAGCCCTGGGAGGGACCAAGGTGCCTCGGGTCCTGTGCCCGCTGCACAGCGCCTTGGCGCAGAGAGCCTGCTACCAGCACAGCTCGCACCCCCGCTCCTGGGGAGGTGGAGCCGCTCAGACACTCGCAGGGCAGCCGCCTTGCCCTCACGTCTCCGTGTGCCCACGCACTGTCCACACTGCCCTGACCAAACAGGTGTCGAAAGGCACAGTGTGGTGCTGCTGCAGGGCCTCGGGCCCATCCCGGGGCACAGGTGTGGCCGGGCACTGCCCTCTCACCACACAGCGTGACAGCAGCAGCCTGGGGGTCACTGTCCTCCCTCCCCCGAGCAGGCAGCGCCCAGAGGCCAGGAGCAGCCATGCTGCTCGGATGGCTGGAGCCTCTGTTTCTGGCCAGACTCGCCTCCTTGACCTTTGCAAGCCCGAGATCCTAAAATTAGCTGGGGGGGGTGGGGGTCGAGCCCTACACGGCGGCCTTCCCAAGGCCATCGGAGGCCAGCCAGGGCTGGCAGTGTCTGTCATCCGTGGGGAGACGGTGCGGCCCTGTCCTCTGTCCTCTCACGAGGTGGCCCATTGTCCCTGCTGCTGGGAAGCAGCTTCCGGTGTGAGCACAGGTCTGCGCATGATGGCTGGAGGCTCAGCGGCCAGGCTGGTCCTACACCTGGCTCTGCCTGACGCTGGGCAAGGAGGAGGCCGAGGGCACAGCAGGGATCGCGCTGGGACTCAGCCTACTCTGCTCTCCGGCCAGAGAAAGAGCCTCACTCCATCCTGCAGCCTCAGCGTGAGCTGGGCCCCAAGAGCGCCGGTGCTTGGCAGCTTGGCTGGCTCTGCCGCAGCGATGCACTCAGCCTAGTGGGCAGGGAAAGGGCCCGCAGGTGCACAGCCGGCCCACCAGTGGCCCTCACCTTGGAGGGCAGGCTTGTTCCATGAGGACCTCTGAGCCAGGACAGGGAAGGCACACACAGTCCCAGGGCTCACTAGGTGAATTTGAAAGACTGGCTCATGCCAGCCCATCCCCCTACCTATACCCCCCAAACCTGGGGGCCTGACCAAGGAGACGCCAGGGCCCCAAGACCCAGTGAGGAGACACATCTGCTCCCCAGTGAGTCCGGAACGCCCCACTACCAGTGCAGAGGTTGAGCTGGTACAGCGGAAGCCATGGCCCCACACACCCACCGTGCTCACCCAGCCCTGGGCTCGGCCAGAGCCAAGAGCAGCTCGCAGGGAGATGACAGCCAGAAGGACAAGATCCCCCAGGCAGGAGAAGGCTCTCCAGGAAACAGAGGAAATGGGCTGCCAGTATTCCTGGTATTCCATGTCAGGCCTGTGGACTCAAAGGTAGCATATTGCTCAGGTATCTTAAAAATTCTTTTTATAAAACAGTGAAGGACCTGAGGTAGTCTAATCTATAAAATGGAATATTACTCAGCTATAAGAAAGAATGGAGCGGTGACATGTGCCCCACAAGGACAGACCGTGGCGCACGTCCAGTGGATACAGCTGGGCGCAGAGACCTTCACGGTCCTGCTCTGCCCAGTTCTCAGGGCACTCGAGGTAAAGGCAACAGTGACATGTGGGCACGAGGTCAGAGATGGAGGAGGAGAGTGATGCCAACAGGTGGGGACTTCTCTGACACCAGGTTTGGTGACAGCCACACCGCAGCTGCCAGGGACTGCTGGCCGCACCCCTCGCATGGCACCGTGGTGCTCTGAGATTGCATCTCCCTGTGGGGACGGGCTGAGCAGGGCAGCGGCAGACGAAGCAGGAATGAGCCCACGTCTGTGCCAGCCACTTAGGCAACCGTCACTCCCGGGGCAAAGGGCTCAGGCTGGACGAGGGCCTGGCACTACAACAGCACTTTCTAGGGGGCCTGGCTCCCCTTGCGTCCCTCCTGGAGGTTCTGCCCTTAATGAACCAGCTAATTCCAGTGCAGCTACAGCACCCAGGAGGCACTGCCAACTTGGCCAGGTCTTCATGGCCTGCGCAGGGCTGGCCTGGAACCAGGCTGGTCCACAAATTTCATAACTGAGCCCCACTCAGGACACGTGCTCTCACGTAGCTGCCCCGGGGACTCCCGCCCCACGGTGGGGGCTGGGTTTCCTCACTAATGTGAGTCCGGTGCCCGCAGTGCCCCAGGTCCAGGACATCAGAGCCTGGGCCCAGATCCCCATGTACGCCCTTCGCAAAGGTGGAGGAAAAGCTCTTCCTAATTGCTTGGAAGCCAAGGACAGGTGCAAAGGCTGTTTTAATCGCTTTCTTGTCACCAAGACACAGTACTCCAGACCTAAAGTTAAAGGAAACAAGGTTTATCGTGCTCACATTTCAGTCCATTGGTAGCCAGCTCCATGGCAGAAGAGCATGGCAGAGGAGAGCTGCTCAGGCTGTGGAGGGCAGGAAGCAGAGAAGGGAGGGGCCATGACGGTGATTGACATTCCAGGCCACGCCCCTGGGACCTTCCCTTCCCACCAGGCCCCACCTCCTAGCCACAGTCAGCTATAAATTCTCAGGGCTGGGGCGTGGCTCAGGCTCTAGAATCCAGGCTCCTCCCCAGGAGACTCCAAACCTAAACCAAAATGAGAAAAGCATCTGCCCTTGTCAGTCCTTTCGGTCATCCAAGAGCCGGCACCTCCCTGACCTCCGGCCTCTCCCCACATCCCCGGTGCCGCTGCGCCCTACCCTTGCCCTGTGGACCTCTGTGTGGCCTCCGCAGCCCTGTCGCCCACAAAGGAAACGAGCAGAGACTCGTCCGCGCAGCTCCACAGGTCCCCGGAGGTGTGCCCGTAAGGCCAAGTCACTGGCCAGCTGGTCAACAGGTCTCACAAATTCAAGCAGAGTGCTGAGCAAAGGTCGCAGCGTCACACAGGAGGAAGAAGAGGCTCGGAAACAAAGGCCCCTCGCACACGGCCAGCCGCGGGTTGCTGGCCCAGCGTCACCCTGGAGGCGGCCCCAAGCTCCAACAGCGGCCAGCTGGCCTCAGACATGACCTCTCCGCGAAGGCCCCTCGGCCCAGCCACGGCCTGCGCTGGGCGGTGGGGCCTCAAGGGTCAGAGCTCCAGGACCGAGAGCCGCAGCCGAGACTGGGCAAGGGGCGAGCTCCCCAGGCCCGGCTTCTCCCGGACCCAGCTGGGGGCGTGGGCTCTGGCAAGGCAGAGGGTCGTCCACCAGCGTGGCGCGGGAGTTCGCTCAAGTGGCACCAGGAAGAGCAGGGTCAGCCACAGACTCGGCGGGCGGCTGGCCGGCTGGAGAAGTCCCGCGCCCCGCGTTGCTGGGCCTCTGGCCGCAGGGTCAGAAAAGCGTAGTAGGAACTGCCGTGCCCGGCAGCGGTCCACAGCCGCCCCCAGCAGGCGCCCCGCTGTCTCCTGAAGCCCCGATGTTCGTAAGACTGTTAACACTGATTCCACGGGTTCCCTTACAACCTTAATAGGAAGATGCAAATGCTTTGTGATATAAAGTACATCGCAAGTGTATAAGACAGAGAAAAACAACTTCAAAGGCTCGTGGGAAGTGGTAAGCACACTTGTGCTGTCGTGATTTTGCAGTGGGCCTGAAGGTGACTGGCCTCTGCCACGCTGGTCCGATGGTCTCCACGCACCCCACTAAGTCGGGCCAGCAGTCGCCCCTCCTCCACACAGGGGACACTCCTCGGGTTGGGGTGTAACTCGGGTGCCGTAGTTCCAACACCCCCAGGCTAACTGCTGTCCCCAGGACCCCAGCACCTGCAGGGGCACAACCATGGCTGAGGGCGACTTCCTCTCCCACATTTAGAGCGTCCGACAGCACACGCCAAACCTACCTGACGGTAAGGTCTTCAAGACTCCTTTTCACACAGACGCATCCAAGGAAAATGTAACGCTGACAGGGAACAAGACCCCAGGACGCCCATCCCCCGTGGTACCCCAAAACACGGAGCTTGCTGTGATCCTCTGTTGGACACCAGCCAACACCTCCCCAGGACCTACAACTAATCTATCTTCTGCAACTTTGAATTCTGTTTTCCTTAAGGTTTGGGGACGGTGTGTCACTTAAAAGTTTTTATTTAAGGAACATAGCTAGGCTGAGTATAGCTCAGAGCTGGGTGTGGCTCAGGGCTGGGATGTGGCCACAGGGGGCTATGGTGTGGCGCACGGCAGGGGTGCGTGCTTTGCTTGTGAGCCCCGATTCAATCCCCAGCACACAAAACCAAAAGGAAACTGAGAGGACCCAGAGCCACTCACAGCCCCGCTGGCTTCTCCGCGGCCCCAGCCGTCCACCTTTCCACCCTGCAAGCAGGGGACGTAAAGAGGCGAGCTTCGGGGTGTGGCACGGTGGAGTGGATCGTGTTTATCTGCGCTGATGATGGTGTCCGTGCTGGGTGCTTCCCGAGGCGCCTGTTCGCTGAAAGTTAACGCTTGTGGGCCTGGAGCTAGGGCTAAGCCTTCAGGGGAGGGAGCGCCGCTCTGTCTCATACTGCGGCTCCTGGGGACCCCTCGGCTGCTCCCCCGGCAAGGCTGCACCCACAGGGCCGGCAGCTGGACCCAAGGCCGGGGCACGGGTCAGGGACTCCATGATGGCCCTGGACTTCAGGAAACCTCATCGGGCAGGAGTGAGCGGAAGAAGCTACACCTGGGTAGACAGGGCTCAGGAGTGAGAGGTGCTGGCCAGGCGGTGCCAGCGGGACGGCAGGGAGGCACCATGCGGCTCTCCTGTGCAGAGCGGCGGCAGGGCTGTACTCTGGCCAGGCCGGGGACGGCTGGCGGCAGAGGGAAGGGCACACAGGTGGGGCTGGGGGTGAGGGCAGAGATCAGAAGCCGCGTGGCCTAGAAATGAAGGGCGGCCTCTCAGGCAGCGTGTGCTCAGGTTAGGGAAGAAGATGGAGGGAAGAGCCCCGGACTCTGAGAGAACGGAGCAGTGGACAGGGCAGTAGGCCACCACTGGCCAGGCGTCAAGAAGGCAGTGCAGCCTGAGAAAAGCCGTCCGATGGGTCCCTGGCAGGACCACGATTTCGGCCATTCTGGGAGCGAGGGCCGGGGGCTGTGGGTGACTGCGTGGCAGGGCCCCATGGGCAGCGGTCCTCAAAGGGTGGCCAGCAGGGCAGGGGCAGCCACAGCAGCGGGAGGTGAAGAGCCAGACATACAGACCAGCAGCCCGAGCGGCCTCAGGATCCAGCCTGCTTCCGGGCGAAGCTGTCAGGCCAGCGCTCAAAGCCCTTGGTCCGAGTGTGCCGCACTAAGTGCCTGAGAGGACCGCGGTGCCCTCATTCCTAACAGCCCAAACCGCACCAGCCCCACAGCGCAAGACTGGCAGCACCTCCAGGCCAGAGTGCCGCTCAAAAGCAAGCTGAGTTCTGCCTGGACGTCGTACCTGGGCAGCTGGCACCTGTGACTTAAAGGACAGATTTATTTTGCTCCAGCCTCTGGTCCGCTGGCACAGGGGCTGGCAGAGGGCAGCAGCACTCATGGCAAGGAAGAGGGGAAGCGGGGAGTGACGGGAGCGGAGGAGGGAAGAGGCCTTCACTTCCGGGTCAGGCCGAGTGACCCTCTTCCCAGCAGCCTCTGACCCAGTCACCCTCCCAAGGTGCCGCCTCTGCCTGCGCGGCCCTGGGGACACCTGGGTCTACAGCGGCACAGGAGGGAGATGGAGAGGTTATTGACACAGCTTGGAGTCATCAGAAAAATTACATTGAGGGAAACTCGCACACTTTTTACATTTTCCCAATATTTTTTAAATGACGTCACTTTAGAAACAGAAGACAGAAGTTTGGTTCCCAATAGTTAAGAACAGGGGAGTCGAGTGGGGAAAGAGGGTGCAGGTGGACAGTATCTCTGCTGTGAGGGACCGAGTCCTCAGAGGTGACAGAGCCAGAGACAATGTGGTTCACACACACCCGCACACACACACACACCTGTACACACACCCACACGCACACACACCTGCACACACACGCATACACAGAAGCACAAGCACAACTGTAATCTACATAAGACTGGCAGGTGCGCTGGGGTTTCGGTGTGAACTCTGCATCCATGTACCACGGTGCATCGCTCGGGGATCTGGGCAGGGTGCACCCGGCACCCTCTGCCCTGCTTCCCACGACCACACAGGGCACACAAGTATCTAAACCAACGCTGGCTTCATGTGCTCCCAAGTCCATTTGTTTAGAAAATGAGCTCCTTCTGGGTCGGAGATTTAGCTCAGTGGTTCCGGCGCCTACCTCCGGCGCAAGGTCTTGAGTTGGATCCCCGGTAACCACATAGAATGCTGGGCATGGAGACTCGCATCCACCAGCCATCAATACCACATACCACAGTGCTGGGCGTGGTGGCTCACACCTGTCATCCCAGCACTCAGGAGGCAGAGGCAGGAGGATTGCTGAGTTCGAGGGTTGCCTGGGTTACATAGTGAGCTGAGGGCCAGCCTGAACTACAAAGCGAGACCCTGTCTCAAAAAAGAAAATAAGCTCCTTTTGCTTTAAACTACAGCTCAGGGAGACACAGGCTCGAGTGTTGCAAACGTTGCTTCTCAGCGCATGGTTTAGTCCCCACGAAGGCCAAGGTGGGGGAGGCGGGAAAGCGAGGAGATGGAGGGCCCGGAGAGCACTGAGACGGGTCAGACGCGGCGGGATGCCCGGGGAGAGGACCAGGCTCTGCCAGACGCGCTCCTCAGACACGTGTCAGGCTCGCGGGTCCTCCGTGGAAAATAAGACGGCTTCGCAGGCCCCTCCTGTGCTCATGGGCCTCACTTTTATAATCAAAACTCTGCTGCATCATTCAGCTAATTCCTTCATCGTCTCCAGCAGAGTTGCAGTGTGGAGTTATGCACTTAAGTTACGTTCAATGCCCACACATGTTATTTGTAAATTCAATTCCACCCGAATGTGTTCGCATAGTCCCCTGCCAGGCGTCCCTACTGTCTGTCTCCTCCTCCTGAGCGCACCCCGATGCGGGCGGGCCAGCCTTGGGGGCACAAGGCAGCAGCGTGCCGCAGTAAGCGGAGGGCACGTTCTATGACTGTCGGTGGCTTCCAGCCCGGGGGGGTCACACATGTGTCCCCACGAGGACCCCAGCTGGAAAGGCCAGCGCGGTGAGAGTCAGGCAAATGCTAGGAGTTCTGTAGAAAAGCTGCCCTCTGGTCAGGACAGGACGGAACATGGAACTGGGCTCCAGAACACGAAGGGAATCGGGGGACCTGTGCGGGCATGGAAGCCGAGGTCTGGGGCCCAGGAGCTGCTCTGGGGTGAGCCTGGGCCGGGAAAGCAGGTGTAGAGGCCCGGTGAGACCGGCAGGGGAGGCCTGGGTCACGCAGGTAGAGAAGCGCGTGAAGGGCCTCAGAAGCTGCGCGGCCCCCTGCAGCTCCGCTGGGCGGGGTTCACACTGCCCAGCTGTGGGGACCGGCCGCCCCGCCCCTGAGCCCCAGCGCAGCCTGCGCAAGCCGGCCAGGGCACGGCTCGGTCCGCTTGGGGATGATGCCAGCCACCACCGCGGGGCCCGCGGGGACCTTGGCCACACTGCCACCGTCCTGCTCCCTGGAGGCAAAAATGAAGAAGAGCTTTTGCTCACAGTGCCATGTGCCACGACCCGGCTCGGGCACCAGACAGGACCCCAGCGTCTGTTTGCTGGTGGGGGCTTCTGCCAGCTTCAATTGGCCCCACTTACTCCATCTTTTCACGGCTGACTGCTGTGCATGTGCGGGAGGCTTGGAACCTTTTCAAACCGGGAGACACAGGTTTAACTCGGAAAGAAGGTCAGATGTTTCAACAATAAATCCACAAATCACACGAAAACTGAACTTCTGATACAACAGTGTATTCGGGGTTTTTTGTTTGTTTTTTGAGAGGGTCTCGCTTTGTAGTTCAGGCTGGCCCTGAGCTCACTGTGTCTCCCGGCAAGCCTGGAACTCAGCAATCCTCCTGCCTCTGCCTCCTGAAAACTGGGATGATAGGCGTGAACCTCCACTCCTGGCTGAATTCGTTTTTATTGGGGGAAGGAGGCGTTTCCGCGTTTTAATGTCCCCTGAGCCACACACACTGCCTCACTTATCCCACTCCTCGTAGAACTCAAGGCTGGTGTCTTCGCTTCCTGACTGTTCATGTTCAGATGGTCAAAGAACGACCCGGACACAGACCTGAGGGGCACAGGCTGTGTAGTTCTGAGCAGGTATGGCCTACCTACGCATGGTGCACTCGAGTGTGTGCGTGTGTACAGCTCACAGAGCTCTCAGCACCTCCACCAGCTGTTCTTCCTTCCCTCCACAAATCTGCTTTGGATCCCCATGAGAGTCTAGCACGGAACACTTCCGGGTCCAGCTCAGCACCACTCGCCCGGCCGGCCGGCCGACACCAGTCATCTGTCCAGTCTGGGAGAACTGGTATCACTGGACCCTGCAGCCTCTGCCCCTCGCCGCTGCCCATCTGGCCTTCACTGGCCTTCACTCACCTGGTGCAGACCCGGCCCTGGCATCAGTCCTCCTGCAGCCCGCCCTGTGCCTTCCCGCCCAGGCTTACTCACCTCACATCCGGGTGGGAACCTGCCAGCCCTGGAGGCAAAGTGGGAGCGACTCCCCAAGACGCACCCCGGGCTCACCCGAAGCACCCCACCTCCGTGGGACCCTGCACCTGCCGCACTCTTGCAGCCTGGGCCCACGCAGTTCTGGGTGCGAGACTTCCACCGACCAAGCAAGGCTGTCCGAGGAAGACAGATGGTCCACACCTGGGCTTTTCTGTTCTGGCCTCCTGGGCCCAACCCAGCTTTTTCACATCCAGAACATGTGCCATCAGTCTGCTGCTGAGATGCGAGGCCTCCGTAGGCTGCTGTGGTCTTGGGGTTCTGAGAACCACAAGCTGAGATGAAGCGGAAGGGAGGTACGGAGGCGGCGGGGGCAGGGGCGCATCTGCCGCTGCAGGGTGTCCAAAGCGCCCCTGTCTTTAAAACAGGGAGGAGAAAGAAGGAAGAGACCCAGAGGAGGGAGGTGACAGCTTCGGCGATGGCCAGAGCGCCCTGGAGTGTCCTCTTGGAGATCCCGCATGGCGCCTCACGAGGGGAAGCAGAGGGGCCAGGACACACCCCGATGACCCAGCACCCCGACTCACGCTCAGGAGGCCGGCGCTCAGCTCGAGGCTGGGCAGCACCGGAGATGGCAGCAGAAGGGCAGAAGAGTGGCGCCACGCCCAGGGTGCCCAGAGGGTCCACTTCCCCACCAGCGAGGGACCCCTCAGGCACAGGGACACGCGCCTTAGTGCCATCCCGTGCCACCCAAGGAAGAGCCAGGGAAGACCTGAGGTGCAGCCGGCGTCGCCAGCTGCCCGGGTGAGTCAGGAGCGGCACCCACGGTGACGGCCATGAGCTGACACCACAGGAAGATGGCGGCCTGCAGGCAGCCGCCTCCCGCCCTGCCCGGGACCGGCCTCCAGCGTTTCCTGAGGTCCCCTGGCCTGACAGACAGCAGCCCCGGCACGTCTCAGACTCCAGAGAGAACCCGGGGGGCCAGTGCTGCCTGAACGTCGGGCTCGGGGGTCCTCCACACCCCGAGAGCCGCCGGCTGACCCGACCTGAGGCGCGCCCAGACAGCTCCGCGCAGACAGGGCCGAGCTCGAGCGCGCAGAGACACCGCCATGGCGGTCACACTGCGCAGCCGCGTCTCTCCTACCGGGTTTCACCTCGGCCGAACCGGGGCCCTGCCTGCGGCCTGAGGAGCTGCCTGCGGCCTGAGGAGCTGCCTGCTGGGCGGTGCCCCTCGCGCGGGCGAGCCCCGTCCCGTCCCGGTCAGGCGCGAGGCCGCCACCCACGCTGGCGGGCGGGTCCACCGGGGAAAGGTGATGTTTACCCCGAGCGAGAAGGACGCCAGCGCCGAGAGCAGAGCCGAGGCGGGCGCAGCCGGAGGCGGGCAGCGCGGGATCCTCGCCTCTGGGCCCCCGAGGAGCGATGGGCGACTCGGGACCGAAATCTGCAGCCGCGGGGCCTGGCCAGCAGGAAGCTGGGAACCGACCTGCCCCAGGGGTACGCGGCTCCTGGGGCCACAGGGCACCGCAGGGCCTCTGATCCGTCGGTTCCTGTTCTGAGCTGCGCCACTGGCGGAGTCATCTCAACTGCATTTGTCGGGAATCTTCATGACAGATCTGGAGCCACAGCAGCGCTCTGAGCTGAAAGGCACACACGGGACCGAAGGGGCAAGGGGAGGCTGCTGCCCACCGGCTCCGTGGGGCGGCCGCGGCGCTGGACTCCCGTGGGCAGCCTGACCCACAGAGCGGCACAGCGGGCTCGGCCTCGGCGCTCAGGGAAAGCCGGGACGGCGGAGCGCAGGGCGTCGCCCTCAGGGCACTCGCGGGCGGAAGGCCCGGCACAGAGCTCTCTGCACGGGGCTTCTTAGCTCCGGAGAGAATAAACCGTCACACAGCTCTGAAGCAGGTGAGATGCCGATGGCTCCCTCCGTTTTCAAAGCTGCTTTTGTTTCTTAGCGCTGAGACGCGAGGTACTGTCGCCGCAGCGGCCCCGACGCAGCTGTCCGCGGGAATCCGCCATCACGCGACCCCCGGGAGCTGCTCCCAGGAGAGTGAGTCTGTCCCGCTTTTTCTTATCAATTTAAGTGCTTTTTGTAAGATAAGCAGTAGAATGTGCTGAAGATTTTTTTTAAAACGCCACCGAACTTCTTAGATTGATTAAAGTGTTTGCTCCGCCCCGTGGGAGCACTGGGGCGGGCTGATCATCTGCGTGGGCGGCAGATCCTGCGTCCAGCGGGGGCGATGAGCGTCACGCAGCGCGCCCGGAGTGAGGCCGGGGAAGCGAGGCCCTCACTTCCTGTTCTCTTGCCAAATGGCCTAGGAAGCATTGCAAATGTGTGTTTCCACCTATCTGAGTGAAGCCACCTTTCTTCTCTCTGTGTCTGTTTTTATATCACTCCATGTCCATATTTAAGAAGTGTAAGGAAGTTCCTTGGACACAGCAGGAACACACACCGACACCGTCCCGGAAACCAAACCTCGGTGTCTAAGAAGGGAGAAGGTTAAACCTGCTCGGCCATTTGCTCGTCACCCAGGCCCGAGCAGTGACTGATTAGGAGCCTGGTCCAAGCTAGGCCCATCCACGTCTGGTGACCTGGCAGTGGCTGGAACCCAGCAGGCGCGTGCCTGGGCTGAGCTGCACCCTGGAAGGAGCCAGAGGCCACGCACCAGGTTTCCGTCAGCTCTGGGGTAGTCAGGTGTTGGAAGGCAAGGACATCGAAGTCCTCCGGGCAGAACTGGTCTCTCCAGACTTCTCTCACTCTCCCGGAGGCTCCTGCTGGGTGACCCCGGAACCTCCTCTTGATGGCTTCTGCTGCTGGGGTGTGTGTTTCTTTCCTGCTCTGAGACGCAGCACCCTGCTGACCACAGCCCTGCTGCACAGGGGCCAGCACCTGCCGCTGCGCCGCTCTAAATCCTCCTGAAAACCTCCGGGAGGCTCAGCGTTTGACCCCGATTTCTTTGCAGTCAACAGCCGGGAAAAATAAGCAGGCACAGCTCCTCACCTCATCCGCCGCACACTGTCAGCAGCCTGAGGCAGCGGCCTCTCCAGAAGCCTAGGGCCGCGTGGGCTGGGGCTGAGGGGCTCAGCGTTCAACCTCACACAGCCCTGCGGCCAAACCAGCCTGGGACCCCAGCCAGTCCCTGGCCCGCAGGCTGCGCCTCTCCGCCTGCCACACACCTGCCACCTGCTTTGTAACTTCAGCCTCACTGCCTCCCGCCGGCCGCACACACGGATTCCAGTCATGGGGCACAAGAGCCTGCAGACCCATCTGCCCGCCCACCCACCCACCCACCCTCCCTCCTTCCCTCCCTCCTTCCCTTCTCTCCCTCTGTATCTAGATCCCTCCCTGTTTCCTGTTATCTGCCTGATCTGGCTCCTCAGTCTATTTCTGCTCTGGCTTCTCCCACAAGAGAACCATGCGATGTAGAAGCTCATGTCTGATTTCCTTCATTTAACTCAATGGTCATGCGGCGCCACTTAGAGCAACTTTTTCAGGGATGCTTCTCATCCCTCCATGCAGATGACACAGGGGAGTCCCTGGCCGTCCTCCCCAGTCCTCCGACAGGGAAGCGCTCCCGCCTCAGCCTGGGCGATTATCTCACACACGGTCAAAACCAGTTCGCCGCCATTAGCAAAGTCACCTTGTCACAGAAAGTCAGGGAACAGGCTCAGAAGCCATGCTCTCTACGTGACGCTCAGCCTCACACTCACTTCCGTGCCTGAGCTGTGTGCTCGGCAGGGCCCTGTGTCCTGCACCCAGGACAGGCCAGCCCTGAGGCAGCGACAGCAGCAGACAGGGGAGACCCAGCACGAGGACCTGGAGCCAGGCTGCGAGTGCAAGGTCTCTGCGGAAATGACCCAGCTCCCCATTCAGTGCTCAGTTTGGGCGACGGATCACACCCATCTAGGGAAGGCAGGACCCTGGCCACGGCGCGGAGTCAGAGCTGCACGCAGCTGGCCTCGCCTGGCATCACTGCGTCCACGTTGCATTCCGCCCTCTGCAGGGGTGCTGATGATCACAAGGAAGACAGCGCTGGAACCCGCCTGCCCGGCTGCGTCCATCCACCAGGAAGCGGAGGCTCGCGGCTCCTCTCCTCTCAGAAGGGCCGAGCAGCTCAGCTGGGCCTGCACACAGGCCTCGGGGCTGGGGCTCCTTCGCACTCCGGGAAGGACCTTCCGCGGCCGCACCCTGCAGCCCTTCCCCCCATGCCCAGCTCTCGCAAGCAGTCAGGACACACAGCCTTTCTGCCTTTTTTCACCTCCCAGTTCCTCACAGCCGGTGCACCCACGTGAGAAGCGGATGGCGCGTCAGCCCTCTGGGGACGGCTCCCGTTCCCACTGGCTCTTCAGTGTCAGGGGCCCAGCCTGGACCCTGCGCCCGAACATGCGCCTCAAAACCGTCAAGCACCCCAAGCTCCTGGGCCACCTGCTTGGTCCCCTGCTGGTCTAGCCAGGTCCGTTCCTTTAAATGCAGCTTGTGACCTGTGAACTTGACTTAATGACCTGCGAAGGGCCGGCGCCCCAGCCAGCAGAGGCCTGGCTGAGAGCCTCTCGGTTGACATCAGGCAAGACCCAGGTCACCTCCACCCGCTCCCCAGGTGGGGCACCGCGGCACCCCACTTCCCATGCAGACAGCGCGAATGCACAGGAGGATGGCTCCCGTGGGAAGCGGGGCTCCTCCCGCCCGCCCGAGCCACCCCAGGGCCCAGCACTGGGCTCTCTGGAAACACCTGAGCCAGTGCCCGGTTAGAGCTCTGCTGGCAGCCTCTCGGCTGAGATGCCAGGGCACGGGCCGCCTCCCGTCTCTGGCTGCAGCAGAGCACAGCAGTGACCTGGGTCCCACTGCGGGAGAGGAGCCTTCCGCGTGCCTCAGTTTACCTTGTTTGTTCAGCAGGAAAGAACCTTCCGGACCCCATGATCATCACGTTCTGAACCCCAAAAATACAAGTGAAATTTGTGTCCTGTCTGTCCCCGGACTCTGTTCACCCTGCAGCACCACATGTGCCGTCTGGCACAACCCAGGAAGCACCCTATGTACCGCCAGCCTTCACGGAGCCCGGGGCCTCCCCAGCGTGTGCCCACACCCCTGTGAAAACACAACCTGAGGGAGCGTGAGCGTGAGCAGGAATCTCACCGGGAGGCCCGGCTGGCTGCCGGCCGCTCAGCCCTGTGCCAGTGGCTGCCTGGCACCGGTGGCGTGTGCGTCCCATGACAGGGATTTACACATGAGAACAGGGAGCCAACTCAAGCTCGCTGTGTGGCTGCCCCTGGGAGCCAGTTTGAACACAGGGTAAATCCTCTCCACTGCCACAGTGGTCAGTTCTAGATGGAAGTTCTAAATCGTGGCTGTGGGAATTG
This sequence comes from Thryonomys swinderianus, assembly GCA_004025085.1. Taxonomy (NCBI): domain Eukaryota; kingdom Metazoa; phylum Chordata; class Mammalia; order Rodentia; family Thryonomyidae; genus Thryonomys; species Thryonomys swinderianus. The sequence continues at coordinate 3,685 of PVIC010005680.1, read as the reverse complement.
ATGCATTTTAAATTCATATGCACTGTATATAAGTACACATTGTGTGTATGAGTTATTATATGCATTAGAGGTTGAACTGCGCCACGGAGCTTGAGTTCCCCTGATTCTGTCGTCCCTGGCAAACATTTGGAGCTGTCATTTGTGCCTGAGGTCAAAACAGTGAGCCAGGCGTGGTGGTGCACACTGGTAACCCCATCACTCCAGAGGCCGAGGCAGGAGGATCACTGCACACGCGAAACCAGGCCAGCCTGCACTACGCAGCAGGAACCTGTCTCCATAGAAGCAAGTGGTTATGGTAGGAGGGGAAAGTTGGGCTGCGCAGATGCTGGGAACAGGGTCTGGTAGCACCTGCCCATCTCCCACCCTAGGTTTTGAACGTGCAGAGGCCATCCGAACAAACCAGTGTCCTGCCCCTGCTCTGACCCAGCCGGCAGTCTGTGGGGAGAATGATTGGAAGTGATGGGCCACAGCTGGCTCCTGAGCCCGCTGGGCGCAGAGGGCTCTGATCTTTTGACTGCTGCATAAGGGCGCGTGCATGGGTCTGCATGGTGGATGGGCCCGTGTGGTGGACGGACCGGCGTGGTGGCCGGGCCAGGGAGAAGCCAGCCGTGGCCAGGAAGCTGCAGAGTCCAGGTGAACCCCGAATGTGGTGTGGGGCCAGACAGCTTGCTTTAAGACAGAAACATGATGGGATCTGGGGCAGGTGGCACTGTCGCATCAGGAAAGGAGGGGGCACCGGAGAGGTGCCCGGGGGAGGACATTCTTCAGAGTCCACGGCGAGGGAGCTCTCAGGGGCCGAGCTGAACCCGGCTCTGAGGCTGAGTCGGGCCGGCTCCGCACGGAGCGAAGGCGGCAGCAGGACAGCGCATGAGTCCGCAGCTCTGGAAGGAGGTGGGCACCGTGAGCCCTTGGATTTGCAGAACCCGCCTCTGATGCAGGTTGCATGGGGCTGGGAGGGAAGCGGCGAGAGTGGCACAGAGGGGAGTTGCCCACCCGAGAGCTGCTTGGAGGCGGGGCCTGGGCGAGCGCGGCTCCTGCTCCTGGTCTGCTGCTGCTCGAGCTGGGCGGATGAAGTCTGGGACGGCCGTCCCGGCAGGCGGCTTGCTCCGTGGTCACGCTTCCCCGCTGGCTGCCTGCGCGCCGCTCTCGCAGCCCTGTCTGGACTGGGTGCCCGCGTCCGGCTGCCAGGGGGCCTTGGAGGTCGCTGCGATGGGCACTGATTCTCCATCCTCTTTCCCAGCACCAGCCACCGCTGCTCCCGAGCGGAGCGCCGGAGCCACACGGGCTCCCCAGCGGGCAGCCTGCCCAGGCCGGCCCAGGCCCAGAAGCCAGCGCCACCCACCCTGAAGACCTGCGCGCATCTCACACCTGAAATCACCTCTCCCGGTGGGCCAGGCGTCCTGTGCCACCCCCTAAGCTCCAGCTCCCCGGCCTTTCTGGGCCAATCCCAGGAAATGGGAAAAGCCTGCACTGCCCGCGGGGTTCCCTGCTCTCCACATCTTAGGCGGAAATTCGCCTACGGGTACAACACGGAGAACACAGGCCTGGGAGCACCGCCAGGCCGATCATTTACACAGGAGACGAGGGGAGGCTGCGTGTGGGTTCGTAAGTTTCTACAAGATGATCTAACAGGAAATGTGAAATGACAGTTTTATCCAGTTGATTCAATACAAAGACTGACTGAAGTCACTCCTGCCGACGACGCCGGCATGGTGAGCGGGATGAGAGCGACTCTCGCCCGACCAGGAGTCGGTAAGGAAAGCGGCCGGCCCCTGCAGCTGCGGGGTCGGGACAGAGCGAGGGGTGGCGGGGGGGGGGGGGCAAGCGGACCTGCAGCTCGGGAGTCGCCTGTGGCCGTTAGTGGCGCCCGCCCCATGCGCACTGGAGGAGAATGAGGCGGCGGGACCCACGTGCCCCTGCGCCCAGCCGGGCCGAGGAGCCACATGGCGACATGAACTTCCAGACCGTGTCTCCTCCCACGAGGCCGCTTCCCGCAGCAGCTCTGGAGCCCTCGCTCCTGAGGTCTCTCTCTAACTGCGCTGTCCTGGCGGCTTCCATGAGGAGACTGCAAAATTCGCCTTTCCTGGTCATTTGGCCTTTGGGAAGAGCCAAAAGTCTCGCGATGCCAGAGGCAGTGACTGAGCTGGGCAGGGCACAGTGTCGTGTTTCCAGAGCTGTCTTTCTGCTCAGCCTATTTTGGGTCAGACCTTGTGGAGACCCCATGACAGAGAGCTCCGGAGCGGCCGTGGGAAGCGGGAGGACGGGGGCGGGTGTGTGGGGCTGAGGGGAGGTTCTGAGGCTTCATGGCCACGCGCGTCGGACAGAAAGCGTTTCTAGCCTGAAACTCTTGGCACAACCCGACACGCTGCCTGCAGCTCCTCGGCCGCTCAGGCTCGCTGCTGCTTCACAGCCTGGCCAAGGCCGCGGGGCCGTGGGGAGCCCGAGGCCAAGTTCGCCAGGAAGTTTAGGCAGCTCTCAGGAGCCCCAGCACTGGCCCGGCCAGCGGGCGTGGGCAGGAGGAGCAGGTGCCATCTTCCTGTTGCTGGCCTCGCGCACGGCCACGGGCCCCGGGGCCACCACGGAAAGCAGCGCACTGCCGGGACCCGCTGCCCGAGCCGCTGCCCAGGCTGCGCCAGCCTCCATTCACAAAAGCGAGCCAGCCGCAGGCCACCGACGGCAGAGACTGCACACAGCTCAGAGCAGGAACAGCGATAAGCACGAAATCCAGCTTGATCCAGGGAGATTAGAGAGGAAATTGCACACATAAAGTTTCAAGTGGCTACGCTGAGAGGGGAGACGGCGAGGCGAGGAGGAGGACGAAGGCCAGACGCGCTGTGGGACAGGACGGACGGAGGAGCAGGCGCTGCGGCGCGGCGCGGGACGGGCCTGGGGCTGAGGGTGCCAGCGGCAGGCAGGGGACACAGGGAAACTCAGGCCACGGGGGGACCCAGGAGGACCGCACGCTCACAGACATTTTAAAACAGAACAGAAACGTGAGGGAGGGAAGGAGAGAGGAAAGAAGGCAGGACGCGAAGGAGGGAAGGGCTAAGGAAGGGAGACAGCAAAGGAAGAAGAGGAAAAGGCGGGGAGTGGCCGAGGGGAGCCGAAGTCCTGCAGGGCCGCCCAGGGCAGAGCGGACACTCCACACCCGGCGCCGCTCAGAGCCCTTCGCAGCCCAGAAATAAAAAGGAGCCCCCGAGAGCTCACAGCCGGGAACTCAGAGGCCCCACAAGCTACAGCTGCACAGCGCCTGCCGGAAGCCAGAGGGTGCGGCCCGGCCAGCCCTGCGGCGCGCTCCGTGTTCCTGGGGTGCTGGGTGCACCGTCCCCGACACCGCACTTGGGTGCGGGTGACCCTCGATTTGCACGCCTGGGCCTGCAGGGAGAGCTGCAGGCCCACATCCCTGGACTTGTGGAGTGCGGGGTGGCCACACCCTGCCAACTGTGCGCCTGTGCGGGGCACCCAGAGCGCCACCATGGCTGGCCTGGCATCGGGGCCGCCTGCTCGGGACAGCACCCAGCCTCCTCCACAGGCCACCCTCGCTCCCTAGACGAGGGCAGTGCACCCCGCCCCACGCTCGCCCTGCCCTGTCGGCCCCAACCAGGTGCCACCCAGGGAGGACGACAGGGCACTTGCTGCCCTCAGGTCCCCTGCTCCACGCCAGGGCCACTGCGGGGTTTCCCCC
>PVIC010005679.1:26591-56962 GCA_004025085.1 Thryonomys swinderianus | reverse complement strand
ACTAATAAGTGAAATCAATAGATCACAGATAGACAATTTCCGGATCTTCTCTCTGGCATGAACACCTGTAGATGCAAATGAGTTCTAGAAAGTAGGACAGCTTTTATAGAGTGGAATATTTCTATAGGAAACTTGGTGTGGGAATGTGATGAGGGGAAGGAATAAATATAATACAGAAAGAAAATAAAAGAGCATGTATGAAGGGGGGAGGAGGGGGGAGTGGGTAGGGATATGGATAAAAATGAGAATTAACTTGTGGCATATACTGGTACAAATTTCCCAATGTTATATGTGATTTTGAGATGTATATAAATTGTACCAATAAAGAATTCAATTAAAAAAAAAGACTCGGGCCGGAGGGCTAGCTCAGTGGTTCCGGCGCCTGCCTCGCAAGCGCAAGGTCCTGAGTTCGATCCCCGGTAATCACATATAATGCTGGGCATGGAGACATGCCCACCAACAATCAACACTGCATACCACAATGCCGGACATGGTGGCTCATGCCTGTAATCCCAGCACTCGGGAGGCAGAGACAGGAGGATTGCTGAGTTCGCGGCGGCTTGCCTGGGCACCATAGTGAGCTCAGGGCCAGCCTGAACTACAAAGCGAGACCCTGTCTCCAAAAAAAAAAGCAAAAAAAAAAAAAAAAACAACTCTTTCTATAGAATGTCCAAGTGTTTTCAAGCTATGTACCATGGATTTTCATTTTCCAGGTCTGAAACCAGTGCTCCACTGCTGAAGCACATTTTAGTTTTGCTTTCTTTTGAAAAATTGTACTTCAGTCCTAATATCTCTTTCAGATATTGGAGTAACGTCAATTGATGTAACAAGCCAAGCATAATAAAAATTGAGCTTTATGCACAAAAATCTAAAACAAATTTTCCTGCTCCTGCACACAAGGAATCTTGCAGCAGTAGTTCGGTTTGCAGCTCTTTTCACCTGTTCTTCTGTCAACTCTACAATTCATCCAGACTTACCATGTTCCACCAGAGATGGCCTAAGATAGTTAAGACCGTGTCATGAGTAGGAATACCTTTAGTAGACAGCTAATTGCCTCTGCCACAGTGCATAAGAACTGTTAGTCACACTAGTCAACCTTATTAGCTACTGCTCTGTCATATTACATCCAGGGTTCTCAACTATAAATACCTAAGGCATGCTGACACCTTCAGGCTCCACCTTTGGGACTATTTTCATTTGGCCTGTTCTTTGAATGCCATCCTACTTATTTTTTAAGCCCTAACTGGTTTATCCTGCTCTTCTAGAAAATCGTGTTTGCAAGCATTGTTCCATTATGATTTTCCGTCTAGCTTGTGTTCATTTGGATCTTTCTGTTTGAATACATTACACTGGCATGCACCTATTTTTTAATTCTTTCTGACAGGAACTGGAAAGATTTTCTTTTGTTGAAAAGGGCAAAACAGTAAATTTTTTGGTACCGGGGATCAAACTCGGGCCCTTGAGTTTCCAAAGTAGGCGCTTTTTTTTTTTTAATTGAGACAGGATCTTGCTTTGTAGTTCAGGCGGGCCCTGAGCTCACTATGTAGCCCAGGCAAGCCTCCAACTCAGCAATCCTCCTGCCTCTGCCTCCTGAGTGCTGGGATTACAGGCTTGAGCCACCAAGCCCAGCATTTTTGGTATGTGGTACTGATTGCCGGTGGGCATGAGCCTCCATGCCCAGTATCGTTGTATGGGGTTACCGGAGATCAAACTGGGGACCTGCATTTTCTAGGCAGGCACTGGAATCACTGAGCTAAATCTCCGGCCCAAGACAGTAAACATTTTAAGTTTCATAAGACGTTCAGTCTCAGTTGCATCTACTCAAATCCTATAAAGCAGTCATCAACATATAAAAATGAGCATGGTGATGCTTTCATAAGGCTTTAGATGATGACATAGATTTGGCCCACAAATTATAATTTGCTGACATCTGTTCTATGGGTTAAAAGTTACTCTACTTTTATTTTTGTCTTTTATTTGGTGCAACTCATTGCAGCACCCAAAGGGAAGCAAGCCCCAGTAAATACAGTGTGGGGATGTAGATCCAATGCCTACTTTTGTAACATCTCCACCATAGAGCAAGAAAGCAATACTTCCACTGTCTAGTCCCCTGGACTCTTCAGCAGGGTTGCTTGGCTTCTTGCTTACTATTCATCCTGCTGGGGCAGCAATTGAGTGAAGGACTGGTCTTTCTCTATCCAGTAGCCTCAGCTATGCTGCTTCCCCTATGACTCAGCTTCAGCCCAGCTTCCCATGACACCATATGCTACTACAAATATCCTCACCTTTTCCATCCAGTCTCATGGCCTACTCTGTAGTCCTCAGCGCCACAGAAGGATCACTCATCCCTTCTAATTCTGGTCAGTAGAACATGTCTATGGACATGTGACTCACCTGCCTCCCACAACCTTCCCACTCTTGTATGGAACTCTGTAGGTGCTCACACATACAGAAGATCAGTATGTGTTAGAAAAGCTTTCAACTCCAGCAGTCCCTATCCATACTGACTCACCAAGTTTACTGGGGGATTGAAAACCTGGTAGTGAAGGGACCCTAGCATTCCACCTATTTAAGTAGATGGCTCTAAGGATAGAAGATAAAGTAAGTGTGATCTTTTTCTACTTCTATCTACTTTTTCCATTATAACTCCCTTCTGCATTCAGCAGCAAGCATTTTAACCAAGCTTTACTGAGGTTTAACTTTCTCCAGATTTTGAAAATAAATGTAGTGTGTATCTTCTTGTCTTAATTTTTAATATGCTAAAATTAGGCAAATTCTATATGAGGCTTTAAATGTATTGCTCTCCTAAATGTATCAATTACCGCACCTCTCCTTTACTACCTGGAGTGTTAAGCTTCCTGTGTCCTTCTGAGGTAGAAGGTGGAGAAGAAATATGATTTACTGGCTGGTGGTTTGATTGATGAAACCCCATTCTAACTGCCTTCTAACAATACCTTTTTCCAGTTTGGCACTGAACAAGTAAAATCTGTTTCCCATACTCCCTTGCACCTAAGGTTCTGCCTAAGATTTAGCTTCTGTCTCTTTAATCCTCTGGTACACAGCTTTGACTCATACACAACAGCCTGGGGAGAGTATAAAGCATCCATTTTGCAGATAGGGATGACAGCCAAGAAACCGTGTTCTAGAGCTGGCAGTTGTAGAAATAGCTGTTCAACTAGGTAACTTCTCGGTGGTAAATTATAAGGTGTTAAGACGCTAGAGCTGGCCACTGCACTGTTGCAAAAATTCCTAATCAAGCAGGAGAATCAATCCCTAATGGCTCCAGGACTTTCAAAATCATTCCTTGGGGCTACTTTACCCCTCTCAACAATTCTGTGAGCTTTTTTCACATACAATGAATCCTTTGTGCGGAGATTCTATTTTTTTAACTAAGAATCCTGACTAATATGTGTGGGTGAATGGATTAAGGGAGCAGTTGTCAAATGCTACAATTTAATGTGGAAAATATTGCCTTTGTCTTGTCAAATTTGGGAGACTAGTGTGAGCCCAGCATGCATCAGGTGATTGCTAATTCTCTTTTGTGTATGATGAAAGGAACACTGTTTAAGTACAACACAATTATTATTCTTTTACCTGCCTGTATTCAAGATATAGTTATAGTTTCCAGGGAAGATTATCTCACTTTACCATCTTTACTCTGTTTTTTATATGGAGGGTAAAAGTTGTTAGGTAATAAGTCTAAAAAATGATTTCTGAAGTCTTATTAAGAGTGGAGAACAGAAAGATTTTCTGCCTGAATCAGTATCAAAGATTGCTGGATACACCCAATGTTTGGATCCCATTTGGTTTCTTATGCTACTACAGTATGATTTAGAGCCCTATAGAATGGAGTGCTATAAACAATTGGTATCCACTTAAAATCAGAATTCACATTAGAAATCATTTATTTCAGGCTGGAGATTTAGCTCAGTGGTTCCAGTGCCTGCCTAGCAAGCGCAAGGTCCCTAGTTCAAGCCCCAGTAACCACATACCGGGCATGGTAACTCACGCCCACTGGCAATCAGTACCACATACCACAAATGCCAGGTGTGGTGGCTCATGGCTGTAATCCCAGCACTCAGGAGGCGGAGGCAGGAGGATTGCTGAGTTGGAGGCTTGCCTGAGCTACATAGTGAGCCCAGGGCCAGCCTGAACTACAAAGTGAGACTCTGACTAAAAAAAAAAAAGAAATCATTTATTTCAAAACCCTATTTTGTTAACAAAGATACCAGTGTCTAAGGTTATTGATTCAACTGGAAAAGTCCCCACAAAAGCTCAAATTTCTAAACTCCAAGTCAGTTATTATTTTTATCACACCACCGAAGACACAAGAAGTGAGACTAGTTCTAGCCAATAGACTGAACTCTCTGATCTTAAATCCAGTTCGCAATGTATATCTGTATATCTATATCTATAGATATCTCTATAGATATCTCTATATCTATCTATAGATATATATTTCACCTGACTCTTATAAGGACTTGGATTTGTGAGTCTTTATTCAAAAGAACCCTACATAAAATATGCCTGTGAAAAACACTATTTTAAAAAGCAAATCATTCTTTATACCTATATTTTATAAGTAATATCCTAATAAACACAAACCATCTTAGAAAAGGGTTAGAACAATGTAGAAAGTGTCTAAAAATACTTTGGACAAAAGAAAAAATATTCTGACATAACTTTATATCCTCAGCAATCCAAGCTTATAGTACTGACTTTATCCTTATCATACAAGGGTTTTCAGCACTGAAAATCTTTTCAAACTGAAATAGGCCAGTAATGCCCCCAACTGGCAGAACCAGTCTTGTCATCTCTGGAATAGCACAGCCATTTTTGTCATCCCCAAAGGCACTATTCTGACACGTCTCATTAATTTTTACAGGGTCTTGACCCATAAGAATAAATGGTTTATGCTTCAATGTCTAAGTATTCACATAAAGAGAATAGAAGTTGACTTAAGTGCTATCTAGGTAATCTTGGCTCCAAGAGAAAATATATATACTGAAAAATATAAATTTTTTCAGGTGGTTATTTATTAAGCATCCTAGAAAGTACATTCCAGATCTATGTGGAAGAAAAGTATATTTTTAAAAATCTACCAAGTATTACTGCTAATATCTTTTTCAGGGCACCATAATTTTAGTCCCATTCATGCTTATTCACTCCTAATTTATTGTAATTAGACCCATCTGTGGATGGAGAGCTCAAAAAGAAAAGTTAAATAATGCAAAAATTCTCTTCCCAAAAAGAATATCAAATCCTAAAAATATTTGAAAACTCAATGTATAATAAAGTTGTGTGGTCATCATTAAATAACTACTCATTATGTTTTTTTCTTTTCTCATTATTTAACCCTAAAAAATTCATGGTAAAAGGAAACAAAACTTGCGTATATAGGGGTGGGGGGTGTGGTATGGTGGGCAGGGGAAGGGGAAAAATGAAAATTAAGTTGTATCATATGCTGGTACCAGTTCTCAATGTGGAGTGTAATTGTGATATGTATATATAATGTTCCAATAAAATGTACCAATAAAAATTTAAAAACAAAAACAAACCCTTTCAATAAAAAAACATAAATATTAATGAGAAGAAAATATAGTTAAATCATGAAGACATATGAATAACAGATATCAAAACTGAAAAAGAAAATCCAGACATATTCATAAATCAGATCCCTGCTCCAAAATACTGTCTTTCCTCTAAATAACCTCCTTTTAACAGAACATTTAACAATTAACCAATTCGCAGTTCAGCATCCTTTCCCTTTCAGAAATTTCCCTTCTGGTTGGAGTGGTCAGGAAAAAAGTGAAATAATAAAAGCATTTAAAACCATTTATTGAGTTAAATGGCAAGTACTTTGTCCAAGTTATCTAATTCCATCCACATAAGAGCTATTATTAAACCCATTTTTCAGAATATGGGGGGATCAGAGGGCAGTTAAAATGAATTTTCCAAGGCCATTCATGTAACAAGCCTCAGGACCCACTCTCAGGACTATTCACCACCCTTGACTGGCACTCAGAAGAGCAAGTCCTCTCTTCCAAAACAATAGCTCTTGTAAGAAACTTGTGATTTATGAGATGATAAAAGTTATTGAAAAACTAAATGACATCTTCAAGTATTTGCATGAATAAATTTCCATTCAACACAAAAAGTCTTATCTTCACCTAAAAATATACTGGAAAAATAGGCTCAGAAGCGGAAGATGCTGGACAAAGAGCCATGAGAGACCTTGCTTGAGCCACCCGTCAGACACAAATATATGTTATCTGTGAACTTCCAGAAAAACAAAGTGAGAAGAAAAAAACAGAAGGCATTGGGTTTTTCCTAATATTTTAAATTATCAACTTCTGTACTTAATGTGAACACAATGGATCAATAAGGAAACACAGACTATATTGCTATATAGATATAGACCATTTCCTCTCACAGGTAAAACTGAGTTGAGTTAGTCTGTGAATCATACAAACATGTTGAATTAGGAAGCAACTATGTAAGTAGACTAAGCAGACAACTGCCACATCTGTCTGCTCCCTTTTAAGAGAACAGAAGCAAAGTAAAGAAGTGATGGTGAGATTAGACAACTTTGCGACAGCTGACTTGGATAGAAGCATTGCTGACAGCCTTGTCAGAGCTGCCAGCCCTTCATAATGCTTCGTGAAGCTTTGACACTCACAGCTGAAAGCTGTCAATGTCTTGGAACCTAGTCTAACTGAAAATAATAGTAGTTAGGTCAGAATGCTTTCTTGATGTTTTCCTTCTTGACTCCAAATACGGAGGTCCCCACCAGTAAGAAAAAGATAAAACAAAGTAACAGTGAAGTCTCTAAGTCAATTCTGATTCAAATGATAATTATCTCATAGGATTAACCCATCTGGTAGAAGACAGAACAATATATTCAAGTGTTCACTGTAACAGGGCACAATGTGGGATGCCTAAAAGAAAAGGATGTGGGCTACAGAACTCCTCGATAAGTTATTTTATCGAATTAACAAACTCTCTGGGCCTCAAGCTGTGTCTTTGCAAATGGTAAGACTTCACAGGTTTTGTGATAGATAAAATATGAAAACGTGTATAAAAGATGGAGTGTAGTCCTAGGGATGCCCTACATTTCTCTGAAAATAAAAGTTCACAGGGTTCACTGGTACTAGATTGCATAGAATTGTGGTAAGAGTGTGAAGATTAACAAATGAATGAGGTGTGGTCCCTGTCCTAGTGGAGCTTATACACTGGTAGACACTAAAAAAATAAATTACACACACATATTCACATATGCACAATAGTATTTTATGCACTCGGAGACAGCAGTGAGGACAGGAGCACCTGCCCCCAGAGTGCCTCACCCTCAGGTCAACAACTGGTGAGTTAGGTGGCACTGAGTCCCCACACACCGTCACGGAGCAGAGCAGGTGGCAGTCACATCTTATTTCAAAAAGCATGGGAGTTACACTCCCAGCAGCCCCAGGACCACCTCTCTGGCACACCAAGGGGTGGAAGCAGGAAGAGCTCCCTCACAGCAGACTGCAGGTGCTGGACAGCAGACTGACAGACACTCTGCAGAGAAGCAGAGCCTGAAACCACACATGCTGGTGGGCCAGCGATCAGAAGAGGACACTCCCACCTGCCCTGGAAAGGCTAAAGGCAAACAACCTTAGCCAGCTAGGATGGCCCCTCGCCCATACAACCTGCTGCAAGAGAGGCCCAAGACGATGCCGAGCCACACAGGGAGTGGGGCCGGGCCCACCAGGGCCACACGGAATAGCACTGTGCACTGCTCATGGGCATTATGAAGAAAAGGAAGGTGAACTTCTAGTATGGGAGGTCACTAAACACTGGGCCTCTTTGTCATAGTGAGCAGTGTATATTAAATAATACATTTGAAATGAGAGAGCATGATTGGTTACTGTGAAATTACATTCCCCCAAATATTCTTAAAAGTTTTTAATGTATTTAAATGTTACATGAAAAAGCAGAGAAAATTAGCCATCTTGGACATGATGAGCTCCAAATACCTCACCTCCTTATTACTTTCTTTCACTCCATCTTCATTCCACATTTATATATCAGGGAAAGAGAATAAACTGTTTTTGGCAAATCAAAGGTTGAATTATGTGGTAGTTTCAAAATTTCCTAACTATGGATTTTATATCGCTAACTTCTCTCTTCAGCTTCCAAGGTAGTACAGGGCTCTTTGACTAAAAGTTCATTTTGCACTATTCCTCTCTTACCACTGGCTTCATATATATATTTAACTATAGAAAAGATATATGTGCACTCATGTTTATAGTGAACAAAGTTTATAATAGCTAAATCTTGGAAACAACCTAAATGCCCGTCAACCAATGAACAGATAAAGAAGATATGGGGGTTTCTGTACTTCAGAGTACTACTCAGCCATACAGAAGCATAAACTTGAGATATTTATAGTTAAGTGGATATACCTTGAAGCTGTACTCTTAAGTGATATAAATTGGACACAAGTGTAAAAGTGGGCTTTTGTAGATAAAGGGAAGAGGGGTTGGTAAAGGAATGAAAAGGAATGGGAAAAAAGCAGAATCAAGTTATATCACTTAAAAATACAAATTACCTATGATTAATGAGATCATTATATAAATCTAAATTGTTCCAATAAAGCCTGAAATTTTAGCTCAGTGACACTGCACCTTACTTGCGAGCACAAGGTCCTGAAGTCGATCATAAGCTGCACACACACAAAAATAATAATAATAATAATAATAAGTAAATAAATTATACCAAAATTAAAAATGAAAAAATAAGTGAAGTTAGCGACAGTGATTAGCAGAAGGAAAAAAAACTTCTACAGAATGGTAGTGGCATTAGCAAAGGGTTACTGAAGGCTGACTAGTAAAGGTAGGTCAGGCTTCAGAGAAGATACAGTGAGCTAAGAAAGGGTGGTCAGAGTTTCAGGTTGGGCTAGTGAGAATTGGTACCACATGAGCAAAAACAGAATATGTCAGCTATATCAATATTTCTGGCATAACAAGGAGAGATAGTAGCAAGAATAAATCAAAGATGCAGACAGAAACAATATAACAAAGGTTTTTGCATGACCATGCGGAGATACAGGCAGTCATCAATCTGAGTAGGGAAAGACTATGATCTCAGAGCACATTTTCACTTACAGTCAGTTATTTTGGCAGCTGTGGGCAGTGCGGATTGGGAAAGGGAGGGAAAAAGGACAGGTGGAATGTGAGGAGACGTTGACAGGCAAGTATGGGGGTTAGTGGACTAACTCAAAGGATGGCTTGAAGTGTGTCAATGGTGATCAGAGTAGAGAAACAAATTAAGAAGGAGTTGGTAGAATTTGAGATGGGGAACCTGGATTCACCCCATCCACTGGATAGATTGCAGGTTCACTGACCTCTATCACAGAAAGAGAATTTCTAGTCATGGCAGTAAGAAGTAGTTTAGTACACAAAATTTGAAAAGAGCACACTCAAAGAGAAAAGAGGGTCAGAAGAGGCAGGTGACAGAAAGACACACAGATTGAGACAAAGAGAAAGGAAAGGGAGGGAAGGCAGGAGAAAGACGCAATGTGGCCTTGAGCTGGGTGTATTTAAGTGGCTCTGAGAGGAAGCTAGGAATAGTGGACACCCTTACAGGTGAAAGGTGATGGCTCTTTTTACTGGTGAAAGGCCCATTTTACTCATTAAAGTGAGCAATTGGAGATGAAAAGTCGCTTTTGAAATGAAAACCAAGGGTCCAGTCTTATTGTGCCTGAGAACTTTTTTTAAGTCTCCTGAAAAAGAAAAAAGACTGAGTAATTTCTGTCATGAAGCGTCAGTTTCAATTAAAAGTACAATTTTAAAAGTGTAATTTGCTTTGTCTCTTTTTCATCTTTATTCTTCTACCCCACCTTCTAGCTATCAAGAAAACCTCCAGAGAATTAAAAATCACATGAGTCTAGTGGATTCTCTTTCAGTTTCAGTAAGTATATGTGATGTCTTAGAACAAATTCTGTAACTTAGGAAGAAATAGGTCAAATTTAGGCATACCACTGGATGCTGATGTCATTCATTAATATAAAGGTGTAGCTAGAAAGTGGACTTGAATGAGAAAGAAATTGATTTAGCTGAGAATACTTACTGGCATGCCCCTGGTTCACTTAATATTGTCTCTTCTTAACCCCCCCACCACGCACATCAGGATTACTGAAGATATATGATAAAACCAACTCCCTTTCTCTGGTGAACTTTTTCTTTTTAATCATAACCTCACCTCAAACCTGTTAACTCTTGAAGCATCTCTCTACTGATTTCCTTTCAAAGTCAAACTTCCTAGGGTAATAAGGCTCCTTAGGACAAGAATTGGTGTAATAATTCCTAGTAGTCCCTAACAACTTTGAAAAGTCGAGAAGCTGAAGAGAAATAACCTGGTCCAGCAAATCTTGTCAGAGCCAAGAAGAAGAGCCATAGGGAACATCAACATTTTTGCACAAAAAGGGGAATTTTCATATATTTTATAAGATAAATTAATAAACTGAAGAGATAATTTCTTATGATATTAAATAGAAAATAATGGAACAACAAATCTCAAGCACTTTTAAAGTACTGATATTGTATAATTTCATTAAACCTGTTATAAAGCAGGCATAGCCTAAGCTTCTAAAGTTGGTCCAACAATAGCTGGACATAATGTGCAGGATAAAAATGATGAAAATAAGTTCTTGTCCTTTTAATAATATGATTTCAAGATAAATTTGCTACTATAGTAAGTAATGATGTGACATGTTTCAAAAGTTTCTGGGAGTGGGCCGGAGGGTTAGCTCAGTGGTTCTGGCGCCTGCCTTGCGAGCGCAAGGTCCTGAGTTCGATCCCCAGAAACCACATTCAATGCTGGGCGTGGAGGCTCACGCCCACCAGCAATCAATACCACATACCACTGTGCCTGGCGTGGTGGCTCACGCCTGTAATCCCAGCACTCAGGAGGCAGAGACAGGAGGATTGCTGAGTTCGAAGCTTACCTAGGCTACATAATGAGCTCAGAGCCAGCCCAAACTACAAAGCGAGACCCTGTCTCAAAAAAAAAAAAAAAAGTTTCTGGGAGCAATAAAAATGGTACATATATTAATAGCAAATGGATAAAAATGCCCATCATGCTCAGTCAAGGTAAAGAGAGCAATATCATGGGCTGTGCTGAGTAAAGCATCAGGAAGATGGGCTAAGCAACGAAATTTGAACATTCACTTGAAGCAGACTGAATATACTACCCGAAGCTAAATTCAATTGCTCAGTATTCAGAAATGTGAGGCTTTAAATATCTAATTTCTCATGGGTTTTACTCTTATTTCTTGAAGCGCCATATAATTCCTTCCTTATTTACTGCTCAATAATCATTTGTCAAATTGAAAGTTATTTGTTCTATTTTGCTTTCATACCATAATTAGAAAACCTTCTAACATTTGTGGAAGTATATATGAGAACGTCCTTTGAATGAATGTTGCATAAATAAAAGACATCTCCACTATGGGCTAGAGTAGGATAGTATAGCAAATAGCCCTACTATATGTCCCACCAGTCAGTTGCCTCTCAGTTCACCAAACTTCATTAAGAGACTAACAAATGGGCAATAAATAAAAGCTGACATTTGGAAGATCTTGGTTTTGCCCTCTGGTTCTCTGCCCTCAGTCCCAGAGAGTGGCCCTTAAAGCCATCTCCCCAAGAGACTATGGAAATGCGTGTGTGGTCAGACTATTTGCACCACTGGTCCTGTTCCAACCAAAGCTCATTAGTTTTACTTTTCCCTTTGGATTTGTGGGTTACAGTTTTACTTGTTGTGTAATAGAAGGGCACTAGCAGCTTGTGTTTTTCTTATGCCTTGGCACTGAGTCAGCAATGTATCCACCACATTTCCTTTATTAAGTCATGGTTTGCTGTATGTTCTTGGTTGTTGTTTTGAACATTCATTGACTACACTAATTATTATAATATAGTAGCCATTGTATATGTCTCATCAAGATAAATTAAAAACTAACAAGTTACCTAGCTGCAACTTTAAATTTTAGTCTGGCCCTATCTAATAAAGTAGGCTCTGGACACATATGGTTACTGAACACATGAAATATCACTAG
Organism: Thryonomys swinderianus; assembly: GCA_004025085.1. NCBI lineage: Eukaryota > Metazoa > Chordata > Mammalia > Rodentia > Thryonomyidae > Thryonomys > Thryonomys swinderianus. Next base: position 44,868 of record PVIC010005679.1, on the reverse strand, counting down.
TCTAAACTGAGATGCACTGTAAGAATAAAATGTGTGACAGACAGTTTTCAAAGGCCATATAGGAAAAAAGAATATGCCTCAGTAATTTTTTTTTTTTTGAGACAGGGTCTTGATTTGTAGTTCAGGCTGGCCCTGAGCTCACTATGTAGCCCAGGCAAGCCTCAAACTCAGCAATCCTCCTGTCTCTGCCTCCCAAGTGCTGGGATTACAGGCGTGAACCACCACGCCCAGCACTGTGGTATGTGGTATTGATTGTTGGTGGGCATGAGTCTCCACGCCCAACATTGTATGTGGTCACCGGGGATCGAACTCAGGACCTCGCACTTGCGAGGCAGGCACCGGAACCACTGAGCTAAATCTCTGGCCCGCGCCTCAGTAATTTTTAAAATAGATAGTATGTTGAGATAATAGTTTAATTTTTATTGAGTAAAATTAAATGCATTTTTAAATGAATGACAAATATTTTATTTAATATTTAGTTCAGTGACTGAAAAATATAAAATTGCATTATGTGGCTGGCATCGTATTTTACTGAACAATTTTGATATACATGGTCAGAGTCTTTATAGAAATTTCCATTCTTAATGACTAGTTAGTCTAATTAATTTTAAGTTAATCTTTATGGGTTTAAGCATAGTTATTTAAAAATTTTTAAGTGTGTTAATGTCTTGCTTGTGGACTTGCCAAGCATATATAAAGTAAGTTAAATAAATTAATTAATGATCACACTTAAATAGAACTTTAACCCTCTAAGAACTATGGAGCCCTTTAGACACCTGCACTAAGCATTTTGTGTCATCCCAAGAGATGTCAAGAGGTGAACCATAAATACTCCACTATTATTCTTACTGACAGAAGACTCCTTGACTCTGAGCTCTATTGAACATAGTAAACATTGAGTGACACATGATTTAAAAAAAATCCCTGGTCTCTGTTCACTCTGAGTAAAGGCTGCTCCTGCACTGGAGGGGCTCTGGCCCACCTTCCTCACAGTACCTGATGTCCCACACAACCAGCATGGGAGGAGTGGTTCGCAGAGACTCCACCTTCTTGTCTGCCTACACTCACACTTAGTCCTAATCTCTCATTGGGCAGGATCATGGGAGACTCTATTGACTTGTCTCCACACACTAAATAAAAGATGCAGCAGTGCTGGGACTTAGGCAGAGGCCTTCAGTGACTGCCCTGTCTGCTACAATGAAAAAGTACCCACTGAAGAGTGAAGAAATCCTGTTGACTGCAGCCACTGTTGAGTTTGGAGAGTTAGTCCCACCTACTGGACTCTGGATTCTTGCAGAGTTCAAGGCTGCAGGAAGGAATTCATTGAGCTCAACTCAGGCGTTGTAGCCAGAACCTAGACAGAGGACAATGTCTGTCTCCATGTCACTAGTCAACTCCAATCTACATGCTACTGTCCATACTATCTACAGAAGAAAGAGGATCCATGAAGGGCCATTTTGGTAGTGTTTTGCACTTTATTTTTGTTGCTCTTATTACTGTTGCTGTTATTTTTATTTTTTCAACCTTTCTTTAATTCTTTATTTTTCTACTCTCTTATCATGGAGTCCATCTAATATCATTTTTTTCTTCTCTTAGCTGCTCTTACTTTTATAGGAGAGAGAAAATATTCTCCTGTTAGCCTGGTGCTGCTTGGTATCCATATACTTATTTTGTTCCTTCATCTTCCCTATTATTTTGTTCCTTCATCTTCATGCCTCATCAGTAGCATTTCCCAGAAATTAATGCCTTTCAATCTTCCCTATTCTCTTCTGTACTTTTATAGGAGGGTAAATACAGTTTCTAGTGGTCCTGCTGTTGTTAGTCTGCTCTGTTTTGTATTTGTCCCTTCTGACCCTTTTGTCCTCCAGCCTCAATCACTTTCCTAGGATTTGCGTGATCTTTATATATGCTCTAAACCTGTTTCTAGTTTCTCACTCTACTTCTATCTCTTCACGCCCCCCAACTCCGTAGTGACCCTTTATTCCCAATGAGTGATCCTGCTATATTGGACCTGTATATGTTGCAAACATTTCTGATTACTTCTAAATTTTAGCACATGGTCACACATCTAATGCATGAGGTTAAAGGGATCAGAATAGCAATTGCAAAGCCTGTCATTTCCAGTTTGATACTGTTGATGCTTGTATCAATAAAGGTGATGTGATTATTCTGTTTAAATACCTTCCATAATATGTGAGAACTCAGAACACTTAGAAGCCATTTCAGATCCAAGAAGGACAACCCAGGTAGTAGCCATCTACTAAGGATTCCAAATATGAAGAAGAAAGGGATTTGCATTAAACGTTGCCCAGACAGCAGTTCAGGAATTAAATTAAATCAGCAACAATTTTAAAAAATAGAAAAACTTCAAAAACTCAGACACAAAGAAGATCACCACAGGGGAAACAAAGGAAAAAGGAGTAGAGCAAAATGATGCTCAAACACCAGGACCCTCTGAGCTAGTATCGAAAGAGGATCTGATAAAATAGAAATCAGAAAAAAGAGATTTAATCTCACTCCACAAAGAATAGCTGCTATTTAAAAATCAGCCAGCAACAAATGCTAGCAAGACTGGAGAAAAAGGAGCCCGTCTCCACTGTTGGTGGTAATGTAAACTGTTGTAACTACTATGGAGATCAGTGTGGAGATTCCTGATTAGAGGTCCCATTTGCCCCTGCTATTCCTCTGCTAGATACATACATGAAAAAATTAAAAGATTCATATCATAGTGGCATATGGGCACCCATGTTCACAGCAACACAGTTTGTGATAGCTAAATCTTGGAAATAACTCAAATACCAATCAACTGGAGACTAGATAAAGATGATGCTGGGTTTTTTATAGAAAATGCAGTACTAGTCTGCCATAAAGAAGGATAAGTTTCAGTCATTTATACTCAAATGGACATACCTAGAGGACATAGTCATAAGTGAAATAAATCTATCATGGATGTGTAAATACCATATATTTTCTCTAGTATGAGAAACTGAAGATATAAATGAGTTCTCGAATTATGAAGATATTGTGGAATAGAAAATATTTAAAGGGTTGGTGTAAGTGATGAGGGGAAAGAAAAATGTGATGGTAAGAAAAAGAAATAAAGCATATGTACATAGAGGGTGGGATGCTAGGGTGGGTAAAGGAACAGGAAAAAATAAAAATTAAATTGTGCCATATACTGGTTCAAGTTCTCAATATTGAGTGTGATCATGATGTGTATATAAAATGTACCAATAAGGAGTTCAATTTAAAAAAAATAGTAGCCTGCATTTAAAATAAAAAATAAATAATAAAAATTTAAAATGACTGTTGATGAGTTGGAGTTGTCCTTACACATTAATGTTAAAAAAGCAACATAGTTAAAAGGTTATCTTAAATTAACTTGAGGACATTATGAAAGGAAACTCCATTAGATGATCTATTTCTACATCTTTCTTGAAAATATACCATGTTTCCACTTTGTAAAGTGCAATTTTGTTTTAGTTAACTATGGATGAATATCCTTGGAAATACAACCAAATATTTAGTTCTTTGGGGATTTCATTACCTTTGAAATAAGATGATCAAGCTGAGAATAATTCTTTATACTCAACTCTAACATACACTCATAGGAAAAGTGCTGGTTGAATACTTTTTAAACTTGCACAGAAAAATAACTTATAGGTATTTCCCAGCAAGAGTGCATGGGAACAAAGTAAGAAGGAAGAAGGAAATAAAAAAGAAGATGCTAGAATTTCCCTTCATTAGGCCCAGGAAAGGAGTAAAGCAGGAAAATGATGACTCCTTTGCAGGACCTATTTGATTCTAATTTCCTTCTATTTCTATTAGTTCTTTATATAAACTTCAAAGTAGTTAGAATACAGTCAGTTATGTGTTGTTTTGTTTGTTTTTACTTTTAATACCTTCAGGAAGGCCTTAGTTTGTACTTTGCCATGAAGTTCCTCATGTCCTGTTATTCAGGATTCTATTCAAATTTATATTTTAGTTACACAGCATAGCTCCTGAAGGCATATGACTTACAACATCTGTCCTTCATTTTCTCTACCCAGTCAAACTGTACTATTTCCTATCCCAGTACACTTTTCACTCCCAAGTCCATTCTCAAAAACCTTCCCTCATTTCCTCTCTGAATATCTAAATCCCAACTCTCCATAAAACATATTCACATGCTCCATAAAGGGATGTGTGAACTTCTCACATTTATTATTTATAAGCAGTGGTGTACTGGCAAATGTTTAATAACCGGCACTCTCTGGATAAAGAAAGAATTTATAAGCTATAATTTTTTATGATTTCTGTGATATAAGTTCTTCAATCATAGCCAATTTCAAAAATTTTTGGGAAGATGCCCCCAATCTACTCTTAATAGTTTATAAGAGTTGGATCCAGGAAATAAGTGTGTTATTTTATAAATGGCCCATAACCCTGTGGCATTGTCTCAGGATGTTGTATTTTTAAGAGAAAGGAGATACTGTGTAGAAGCATTCCTGAGCGAAAGCCAAGAGCTGAGTTCTAGCTCTACGTCTACCAGGTCACACTACAACCACTCTGGGTTTTCTCACCCACAAATAATAAGCACGCACTTAATAACATCTAAATGTTTACAGGTCTGTGACCTTATCTGGTCAAGTCTTTTCTGAACTCACCTGAAATTCCCTTGAGAGTAGGTTCTGCCATTGCACATTCTATCTTCAGCACATCAAACATAGTGCCTTGTACTTAGCAGGTCCTTCGTAAAGAATTACTGAATAACTCATTAAGTAAGTAGATCAAGTGAAATAGAAGAGAATGTCAGATTGTAAAAAGAAAGTTTAAGCTGAAGAATAATTTTTTCTCTATGGATACATGTATTTTCCAGATCGGTAAAGGCTATTGGCATGTTCCATATTTAGTTGCACATGACTTCTATTCTTTCCCTCCTGTTTAGAACCCACCCTACACAAGTGCTGTCTTCATTTCTACCTTCTAGTGGAAACTGCTCTTCTACATTTTTTTCTACTTTCAAGATCAACATAGATTATGTTTTCAGCATTTCATTGCTATTTGCACTTACGTCATATGTTGTTATCAGGTTCAGATAAAAAAGAGAATGCCTCTTTAAATAAATTTCTTCCTTCTTTTCCATTTTTTTCCTACTACCACCTGTGCCAATAAAATACCTTAAGGCTGGTTGATTAGGGCACTATTATTAATAATCATCTAGTGAAGGTCAACATTTTATATACTGAGTAAATTGGACATTCAACAAAATAAGAAATAAAATTCTCTTTCAGCATTGGTCAAGGTTTCAAAAGACTAGATATTATATAACAGCAACTTAAGAAGATCTCTGTACACAATTGCTAAGACAGTTAAGCAGCTTCAGCCAGCATTAGTTAACTCTGAGAATAAGAACTCTTGAGCTAGGGTAACCAGAAAGAAAGAATTGCATTGATAGAGTTATTGGGCGGAAGGCTTTCTGCAAGGATGAAAGATTTCCAGTGAGAGGTGAAACTTGGAGAGTTTGCTAAGTGTCTCGCAGAGTTTCAGGTAATTTAGAGGAAGTATAGAACACATGGGCTGGATTGGCCTGAAAGACCAATGCAGAGTAATAAGCAAGAATCAGGTTTTCTGTAGAACAAATGTTTGCCCACAAGAAGTAAAGGACCTGAGGTATTTAGAAAGGACCATGTGAAAGGGCAGAGTGCTACTGCAGTACCAAAAACAGTTTATGAAAGGAAAAATCAACTATTGCTGCAGCAGTTGTAGTTATAGGTACAAATGAGGTTCAAGGAAAGGAATTACCCCCAAACACCATCATGATAAAATCAGCTTTGGGCAATTATGACATTAGGTCCAAATCACATCATGGGATCTATGCTGATCCTTTCCCTGTCCTCTGTCTCCCAACTCCAATACTGGAAACACCAACAACCATGGACAGTGACTGGAAGAGAAGTAGAAGAAATAGAGGAGATACTACATCCAGCACATATCATGAACATACATGCACACTCAGACATGTACTCATTCCCACATACACACAGCTTTCAATACTTGAATAGGCTTTGCCTGGGTTATGGAAGAAAATTTGAAGAATAGATTTCTCATCATATTGAACTAACCCTTCAAAATTTTAAAGTGACCTGAGGACTATTCTGTTACTTTGCTTTAATTACCAGAAAGTAGAAGATAAGTTTAAAGGCTCTGAAATCTACTCAAAATTTTATCCAGGAATCAGAAGGAAAACTACCCTGCAGAATAGGTTAACAAGACAGTGAGAAAACAATAAAGTAGTTTTAAGCTTTTTTTTTTCCCTAATGATACCAGGTTTTTACCTTAATGGTTGCAGATGTCACAGCAAAAGACTAGAATCCAATGCTTAAAGTCTTTGAATGCTTTCAAGGTCACTTTAAACACTTCAAAGCAGTGTTTTATTTTGATTTATTTGCCAATTCACCTGCCCCTCACTCAGCTGTAAGGAACTACCTTTGAAGAAAAGCACAAAACTTTTCTCGATTGTTCTATTCTATTTTACATAATTTATAGTATTATATTATGTGTTTTATATTGCTTTTTGTTAAAATATGCAGCGCATTTTACTTCCCCTAGATTTTTAAGTGACCAAGAACAGGGATCTGAAAGACAACTCATAGCATTCCTTATAAAAGAAGATGTGTGCACATCCAAAATCCATGGTCAGAAGCCAACCCATTTGGAGACTTCAGTGTTGCTGCAGTCTTGCATTCTCCAGTGATGACTGTGAGAGTAAAATAAAGCTCTTTTTTCAAAATGATTCTCTGTATAATATGTGTTATACTGATTTCCCAAAGGACGCAGATGCTTTTCCTCAATAGGTCTGGTCTCCAGGATAAGAGGGGCTCATTATTCCATCTGTATTAATTTGTCATGGTGGGTATGGTCATGTTCTCAGCACAGAAGCAGCACAAGCAGACTCCAGACTGACTGTCTCTTGGGAAGCCAAGACACCATAAGTTGACAGAATGGATAAAGATATATTCTAAGAAATATGAACCTGCCCATTATTTTTTTCTGGGAACAGCAGCCAAAATCAATAGCCAAAAAACTGGCCCAACACTGTCAGGTTGGCAGTCATTCTTTACAACACTTCATGCCAATTATTCTTTTCCACATGACAAGCAGGCATTAATTTTCAACCCCTGACCTATTTCACATACCTGAATTTCAGACCAAAAGAAACATGAGCTACCATAAAAGTGCTGTGACAGCCTGCCAAACAATGAGGACTCCATTTCAGCCTCCAGCCATATCGTGGGTCTGAGACTATACAATTTTGAGAAGGTAGAAGGATGAGGTAGGAGAAAAAGAGGACAGATGTCCTTTCTTCCTTGAGATCTTATTTATTGCCGTGTCTATTAAATCATAGAGGTAGAGAAAATGATAGAAATAATAAGTTAGCATCCTCTTGTTTCCATAGTGTCTCAGGGACCCAACAGACTGTGTCCTCGGCTGCCTCTTCTCTTTCAAGCCCATACTAATTGTTCAAATCAAACTTCCAAGCACAGAGCATTGCCTGCCTGAAGTATTCCAAAGTTATAGACTGGAAGTAGATAGAAACTTTAGAAGAGAGCATGGCACTTTTTAAATGAGCTGTCTTTGCCAGTGGCATTTCTTGTGGCTGAGCTGGAATTTAAATGTGATGGTGCATGTTCATTGAAAGGTTCCCCAGAAACCCTAAAAAAGAAACAAAGTACTGTCCAGGGGTAGATTTCTGAGGGAAGAATCTCACCCAGTGAAGACTCACAATGTGTGAGCCTGAAAAATGTAATGAAAATACATCCCCAGCCCTCTAGACTCCCAAAGGCAGAGAAAAAAACAAGTCACTAAATATCTCCAATTTTAGCAAAGTTCAAGTTGACTATCAAAGCCCAATAGGGGATTCATTTAAATTTCTAAGATAATGTAGTAAATTGAGAAATGTGGACTTTAAATGAAATACGTTTTGCCTTAATATAGGCAAAATCTATAAATAATGCATTAATACTAACTCCATCCTTTCAGATTTCAAGTATATTTTCAGAAGTAATAACGAAAGTGTGGGGAAAAGGGACAGGTGGTATGCTACATTGTTATTCAAAGTAAGACCCTTAGCATCTTGCTGTTACTTTATTCATTTCATTCAATTATTCATTTACAAACACACTTTAACTACTGTATGTAATGTAGTATGCAAGTTCCTGGAGCCAAAATTATAAAAAGACTCTTGTTTTTATTTATACTCCAGGAGAGCACAGGTGTACTTCAAACAACAATGTTTAGTTCGGCCAAAGTCCAAGGACTACTCCCTGATTTGTCTGGTCAAGGTAGCCACTCTTTGTACAAAATAAGAATTATACTTTTCGTTCTGCCTCCACCACCAATTTAATGTGTGACTTCAAACAAGTCATGAACACAGTACTTTTCCACCTCTCAATTAGAATGGTACCTCTTTTAACTCTTATATGTACGGAGTACTCAAACAAGACAATAAAGCTCTATAAAGCCCTGGATAAAATTTTTATGGCAAATATTAGAAAACACTCATAACAAAAACACTTAAGGGATATCATTCCATTTATCAACTAAATTAAGTTCAAACAAAAAAGAATCTGCTGTCAAGTGTTGAGTGCCAAAAAAAAGTAGGTAGCGATTGTAACTAAATATTTACACAGCACATCCTGAAGAACGTATAGTACTAGGTTCTATGCAATCACAAGTTAGAGAAGAATGATGTTTTTTAAATTATTCACAGCTAAGAAAAGAAAAAAACTTTTTCATCTAGTTATCTTCAGAGCAAAAGAAAAGTGAAATGAAACAAATTGGTCTTTTTTTTTTTTTTCAGTACCAGGGATTAAACTTGGACCCTTGGGCGTCAAAGGTTGGCGCTGTACCACTTGAGCTAAGTCCCCAGCTAAGTCGGTTTGTTTACATAGACAAATATGATTTTCTTTAATGAACAAGTGGGATCCTTTAATAAATATTCAATAACTCCGGATAAAGATCTAAGTAGAATTGTCCGTGGAAAGTTGAGTTTGGGGATTTTTTTTTCCTTCCTTTCTCTTCTCCATCAAAAGAATAGAGGGAAGAATAATGTTGAAGTGGGGCTTTCTTCTTCATCCCCTCTATTCAGTAACATTTTTTTCTGATTTAAAAGGGGACAACTATGCTCCAAAATGATCTGTTTCGGCTTCAGAGAGAATGACTGAGAGCTGTAAATACATAGTAGATGTGCAACTGAGTCACACATAGGAATTATTTTTTTCTATGAAATATATGAATCTAAATAATGTGAGTGGCTTTTCGTCTAGGTAGAAAATCTATTTTCTTAGAGGAAATGTGTAAAAAAAACAACCACAGGCGGGTTTACCAGGTTCCTTTTATGGCGACAAAAGCCTGGGGGTTCCTATTCCAGCCAGTGAGAATAATGGGTTTAAATCCAAACCCACTGAGGAATCAAAACCCGCCCTGTGAGAGCAGTCAGTGTTAAAAGACCTTCAGTGAATGCTTTTAGCGCCGGAGGCATCGAAGTGCAGTTTCAGAAGACTGGTCCCCAGTCTGCGAGTCCTGGCACACACAGACGGGAAAGCTCCGACCGCTCTGTGCACGGTCGACTCCCTCACCTCCGGCGTGGTGGGGCCCACCTTGCCCTGTAGCTCACTTCCCATAGGGCCGAATATCAGCTTGGCGTGAGGGGATTCACCACGCAGCTATTCTCAGGCAAGCAGGGGAGCTGCGAGGAGTAAACATTCTAATACACGCTCACTCTGGGAGGGAGTAGACATGCTAGAGGACAACACCACGGTAAGCTTAAATCCTTGGTGACTTAGTGAGGTAAAGATTTAATATCAGCTCCTCACCAGCAGAAGTTCAACATAGCCATAAAGTGCCCCAAGTAAGCAGTGAAAGAACACGCGCACGCGCGCACACACACACGCACACATACTCTTTGCCTGTTACAAAACACAGTTCTTTGCAGAAAAGCAAAGACTGTTAAAAATCTGGTTAAGACTGGTAAAAATCCAAAATATCACTGTAAAAGAGTTATTAAAAACACGATGTAGATGACACCAAGCAGCTGGGTAATTGCTGGTATATACACACACACACATACACACACACACACAAACACACAGACACAAGTGTTTTAAGAAAAACATCATCACAAAGAGAAACTATATCTTAAAACCATCTGATGGCTGAATTCTAGATGCCTTTTATATAAACTTTTAATTTTACTTTTGCTCGGCAGCTGACTACAATTTAGGTAATTTTGATAAGAGCAGTTTTTTTTTTCCTCTGCAGGTGAAACCTATATATTTGAGTTCTTCATTTCTGAAATCTCTCTTTATCTATATGAGGTTCTGGTGGATATAGAAATAAATACAAGACACGTGTGCACACACACACAAAAACATACATTAAACACTTGAGGTACACTAATTTACTCAGATCTTAGGAATAAGAACATACTTTCTGATAGTGTAAAGGATAGTCTTTAGGAAGAATTTATCATTTCTGGTTTATGAATATGGCATAGTCTTATTGTACCTCAAAGAACGTTAAGTTTGACTTTACTTACTACATTGGATTCTAAATTTGCTCAGTTCACCAAATGCTAGTCTGAATGTAGCACAATATAGAATACCTAGTAGACTCTGAGCAAATTTTCATTAAACAAATAATATAGTAGGTCAATCAGCTAACCCATCATTTAACTGAGGTTTTACCTTAAATATTTGCATAAACTAATTTCTATTGTCATGTTGTCAGTTACAAGTTAATAAAGATCTACTTGGATTTTTTTTTTTTTAGACAGGGTCTTGCTTTGTAGTTCCTAAAACATTTTCCTTCAATTTATTATTAGTGTAATCTGAAATTGCTACCATTAATCTGACTTATTAGATATAAAGCATTTGAAGGCTTTAGTAAAAGGCAAACATGTTAACAGCTATAATCTGCATGTTCTTAAGCCTTAACACATGTGAGTGAAAATGAAGTTCCATTTAAAGGAATAATATAAATGTTCCTGGTTTGTACATCCACGGTGTTGACAGGCCCTCAGGCCTTCAGCCATCCCCACTCTACTCCCTCAGACCTCCCTAAATTCCTTTCCAATGTTTCTTGGCCTTCAGAAAGCATCTCCAACCTGCCCCTAAATAATCCCAATCTTGCCACTCCTGTGATGACCATGGCTACCCCCAGTTTCTATTCTTTAAATGACCCTAATCTGCAATAAAGCCACCAAGAAATCCAACCTAAGCAAAGGAGAAATCCTCAAGCACTACTGCTTCAGTCCCAGAACATACAAGGTACTTTCCCTCATCCCAACATCTCTGAACATGCCTGACCCAGCCTGCCCAAAGGTCAACGCCTTCTGCTGAGAGCTCATCAGCCTTGGCTTCTTCTTCCACTAAAACGTTTCTCAGTGTTTGGGCCAATGTGCTTATATCAGTCAAGCACAAGATAAAATGTTACTATTCCTGAATTAAATCTTAGATGAGATCACAACCACATATGGAAAGATGAAAAGTAAAGCATTAACACAACACATCCATAAACATCCACCTGAGAACCATATTCAGACCCTGCGACAGAAAGTGGGTGTCCCAACAACAGACAGACATGATTCAGAGGAAAGGGAAAAAGGGAAGAGAGATGAAAATACTAAAATGTTGAAAAACTGGAAGTCCTACCCAGAGAGATCAGGCTCAGGAGCCAAGTTCCTTTAAAGTGATGACTGGGGAGCCTCAGAATATGGGGTACACAGGAGGGGGAAACCTGAGTACAAAGAGCTAAAACACAAAGGTTAGAATCAAGAGATAAACTTAATCAGGTCTAAGCAAGTAAAAACCGTAAAAAAGGTTTGAGGCTGTGGCTCAGTGGTAAAATACTTCTGTGTTCAGTCCTCTAACACACACACTCACACATGCACACACGCACTCATGCACGGACGCACCACAAAGGTCCAGTGAACCAGTCAGCTGTTTTCTACACAAAACTCCCAGCAGTTAAGTGGAAAACTTCATTTCTGGACTGATGGGAGTGACCAGATAGTTCAGCGTTATGTAAAGGTGCAGCTACAAACAGGAGTGTTATTCTTACCATGCACATAGCCTTGCTATTTTCTCGTGCTAGACCACAGACACGAGCAAGATAGTAGATACATATAGGCAAGTGCACAGGCACACATATACCGAAGTGGCAGTATGTAGGAACACCTCAGAGGCAGAGGGGGCCTCAAAAATGAATCTGCATGATCTCAGATTCTCACAGTGTCTTTGGCCTGCCTGTCTTTTGCAGTCTGTGCTCCTCCTTGTTTCGCCCTGCACTACTGCGGATGTTAGGGCTGACTCTTCCTGCTTTTCTGCCCAGCAGGGGGACTAGAAACCTGGAGAAAGAGACTATCCAGAGTTCTGCCCCCTCTGTTTCCTTGACACCTCCAAAAGAGCTACCAAAAGGTAGCCCTTTCTGTCAGACAGTCCTTCCTTCCTCAGGTCTGCTACCGGTGGAAGCCCTACTATGACCCCTCAAATTGCCACCCTGCATTTGTTTAGTGATTTCTGAGAGAATTCTTGTGACTTATTTTTCAGGCTGTATTCTTACTGATATGCAGGCATAGTAGCTTTTCCTACTGTTTCCAGAGCAACCCAAGACTTATTAAAGAGAGGTGCTGAGCCAATGAAGACTGAGCAGAGTTCCTCTCTTTTTCATCTCTTTTTCACATCAAGTTTTCTAACTAGCAGGAAAAATAAAAATGATGTAGTGCTCACTTCAGCAACACATATACTAGAATGAGAATGATATAAAGAAGAGTAGTATGGCCCTGCATAGGAATAATAGACTCATAAAGTATTTTTCACTGTCTATGTGTACCTCATAAATTATGGCATGCACCTTAAATATAACAATGAACCTACCTTTAAAAAGTGATTTCTCAAATTCTGTGCTTCAGGATTCCTCTAGTGACTTGTGAGACAGAACTCCCAGGAGAAGATCCAAAAAATTTTTCAAAATTGGCATAGTACCCTTTTTCTGCCTCTGGTCTGTCTGCAAATCCCTTCTCATTACAAAGCCCTGTGAATGTCTGCTCCCCTCACCCACCACAGGGGAAGAGACTGCAGCAGTTTCTTCAAATGGCCCCATAAATGGTAAGTCAAGGTCGACAGCCTTTTGATTTTAAGTCAAAAACCATTTTAACAATCTCACTCATAAAGTTAACACGTTGCTACATCATTTAAAATAAAATTTTATAAAGGTTAATATCTAGTTTTCCTAAAATATTCTGGTAAGTTCTATTCACACAATCCCTTAGTATTTAGACTGGTAAGAGAAAAAAGAAAAAGGCAGTATTAAAGTAAAGGCAATGTCACTGCATTTAGATGAAAATATGTGGATCAAAACAAAGGGGATAAAGTCCTTCTCCACACACATTCTGAGTACTAGCATGTCCATTCTGTGCTGGGTACAGAGTACATGGTTTAAAACAGATGTCTGTTACCTTCGAGAGCTCACATTTGTGAATTGAGAAAAATATGATACAAAATGTTACTTCTCCCAGGCATGGTGGCACATGCCTGTAATCTCAGCACTTGGGAGGCTAAGGCAGAGGTATGACCACGAGTTGGAGGCTAACCTGGGCTACATAATAAGTTCAAAGCCAGGCTGAACAGCAAGACCTTGTCTCAACCTCCCAAAATGTTCTGAATAATCAATGTGTTTTGGTAATAATATGAAAGGCAGCTAAAAATACAGGGAAAAAAATCATCTTCATTGATACTTCTGGTGCTATCAATCACATATTGGTGTATTTTATTCTAGACTCTATTGTATGTGTGCATATAATATGGATTTTTTATTTATTCATAAATTATATAGTCCTTACAACTGTTTTATAGTAGCAATATGAGTATTTCTCCTCATTAATAAATATGATATGTAATCATTTTACACATATCCCATTATATAGAAAATCTATATAAGATTATCTTAAGACTGTCTAAATATGATTTATTTTATTGCTAAATATATAGGTAATAGTCAATGTATTTGAATTATAAATAATATTGCAATGTAGATCTTGCATATATATATTTTTTGCATTTGTACCCATAATTTAAATATATTTCTAAAATGAAGTAGATTAAAACTCATTACAAATCACAAAATTACTACCTCAGGAAGTCTTGTACGAATTTATAACATCAGCAGCAGCTGTGTATGTGAGTAAATTAATTTTCTTTCATTCTTACCACAGCTAGGCTCTAGGATTCACTGAAGTCTTAAGCAATTACTATCTTAATAAATGATATTTCAAATTTATTCCTATTTCTCTGAATATCTAAATGATGAAACTCCTTTGCATTTATTGGGCATTTGTGCTTCTTTTTAAGGATGGTTCAAATGTGCATGTGTGTAAAGATATGTAGAAGGCTCAAAGAAGGTAAATTAAGAAATTTTGGTTAGTATACAATAAGCAATGTTGAAAGACAAATAGGCAATTATATGGAAAGTAAAACAACAATAATAAAACTGGAAAACAATACGTTTAAACATTTTAATAATAATGAGTTCATAGAGAACAAAAGAAACATGGAAAGAAGAAAATCATAAAAGAATCCAACACCCTTTTCCAGAGTAGAAGGAAACTGAGTTTTGAGGTTGAGGGGCTGAAGGAGTACTAAGCATAATGAATGAAATACTGCCGTTGTGCAAACGTGGGACACATGAGAGGGAAGGGCTATACAATCCAAGAGAGTCCAGAGAAGAGAAAAAATAATTCATACAAAATTTGAGATTCACATTTTCACGGATCTTTCCAGCATTGAGAACAAAGAACAATGGAAGTACGTTTGTAAAATTTTTAGGAAACACTATGTTCAACTTAGAATCCCATATGCAATAAAAATTGTCAAGTGTATGTGAAAGTAGAACACAAGCATTTTCTGAGGTACATAAATCCAAAACTTTTACTTCTGTAAACCTTCCCCAAAAGCTACCAGAAAGTGTGGCCTTCAACACTATAGAGTAAACTAAAAAACAGAAAGATGTAGAAGTCAAAAAGTGAGGAATATGGCATATGAAATAGGAGGCTTATGAAGGAAGATCCCAAGACAGTGTTCTGGGAGTAGAGAACTGATCCAAAATCCAGAACAGGTCAAAGTATCAAGAGAGATTGTCTTCAACAAGAAGCAGCTGACAAAATACCTAATGTGCTCAAATCTTTCAAGATTTCAACCACTCAGGAAGAGTTTGGCCTAAAGTATTAATATAATCATAGAAAACAAACAGCAAAACTAAAGGTAGACATTTAATTTCAATGAGAATAAAATATTACCCAAGGAAAAAATTTATTGGTACAGAACCTAGATCAACCATGAGTAATTACACTCATAAAATATTTACCCTGATTGCTGTACTAATCAAATTGCTATGCAAATTAGCCACTTTGGGAGGTGGCAGAGACAAGAAGTTAACTGAGAAGAGAAACTGGAAAGTGTTAAATCTTCTTCCACAGAAAAAAGTCAACATAAAATACTAAAACTATTTTCTATTTAAATGTCTCTCCTCATTGATTTTTGTAAATGCTCACATTACCTTTGTATTTATAAATCCTTGAGAAAATTGTTGGGAGTATAATAAGTTTAAATAAAACATGTATGAGAACTCAGTTACCCAATTTACTTGATAATGGACAACAGTCAAAACTAAAAATATTTGTCCTTGATTTTATGTAAAATTCTCCTCAGTAGTGTCAGTGAAAAAATATTTGAAAATGTGTATTAAAATTTTGAACCACCTTTTGGAATTAAGTTTATGCTATTCTTTTAGTAGAAGAATCAGATACATAAAAACAACCTTTAAAAATAATTAAAGAGGGCCAGAGATTTAGTTTAGTGGTTCTGGCACCTGCCTCCCAAGCACAAGGTCCTGTGTTTGATCCCAGGTAACCACATACAATGCTGGTATCGTGACTCATGGCCACCAGCAATCAATACCACATACCACAGTGCCAGGTGTGGTGGCTCATGCCTGTAATCCCAGCACTCGGGAGGCAGAGTCAGGATGATTGCTGAGTTTGAGGCTTGCCTGGGCTACATAGTGAGCTCAGGACTAGCCTGAACTACAAAGCGAGATGCTGTCTCAAAAAAAAAAAAAATTTTAAAGAAAACAAATCATGCGAGGCGTGTGGCTCACGCCTGTAATCCCAGCACTTGGGAGGCAGAGACAGGAGGATTGCTGAGTTCGAGGCTTGCCTGGGCTACATAATGAGCTCAGAGCCAGCCTGAGCTACAAAGCGAGACTCTGTCTCAAAAAAAAAAAATCATTACATAAGATATGCAGGGTCGTTCCATAAATCCAGAATTGACCACATAGTTTGTCCCTATAAAATATCTGCTGTTCCACTCTTTTACCATGTACTAAACTAAGATCACAGTGGATTAGAGACCTAAATATTAAAACAGAAACACTAAAGCTGCTGCAAAACAGGTTAGGTAAAACTCTTGGAGACAGTGGCTTAGGGACAGACTTTTTGAACAAAACTTCTACAGCATGAGATCTAGCAGAAGAAATCAACAAATGGGATCTCATCTTATTAAAAAAGTTTCTGCACACCAAAGGAAACCACTGGCAGAATGAACACCCAACAAATTGGGAAAATATCTTTACCAGCTGTTTCTCAAAGTGCTACTATCTAAAATAAAGAGCTTTAAAAAAATCAGCCCCCCAAATTTAAGGATCCAATTCAAAAATGGGCATCTGAAATGAACAGGCACTTTTCAGAGGAAGAAGTAAAAGTTGCCAAGAAGCATATGAAGAAAGGCCTAACATCGCTGGTCATTCAAGAGAGGCAGATGAAAACAACACTAAGATTTCGTCTCACTCCATAAAGAATAGCTGCTATTTTGAAATTAGTCAGCAACAAATGCTGTAGAGGCTGCAGGGAGAAAGGAACCCTTCTTCACTGTTGATGGAAACATAGACTGGTACAACCAATATGGAAATCAGTGTGCAGATTCCTCAAGAAACTAGGATTAGAGGTCCCATTTGACCCTGCTATTGCCCTGCTAGGGATATATGTGAAAAAGTTAAAAGATTCATACCACAGCGACATATGTACACCCATGTTTATAACAGCTCAGTCTGTGATAGCTAAGTCTTGGAAATAATCCAAATGCCCATCAACTGAGACTGGATAATAAAAGATGAGGTTTTTCTATAAAAATGGAGTATTACTCTGCCTTAAAGAATGATAAGTTTGAATCATTTGTACTCAAATGAATGTACCTTCAGGACATTCTCGTAAGTGAAATATATATGTCACAGAACTGAAAATATCGTATCTTTCTCTGGTATGAGAAACTGAAGATATAAATGAGCTCTAGAATATATGGTAGATATTGTTAAATTTAAAATATTCAAAGGGAAAAATGGGGTGGAAGATTGAGTAACAAAGAGTAAGAAAAAATGTGATGGTAATTTAAAAAGGGGGGAACAAAGCTTTTATATATATAGGAGGTGAAGGTTGTGGGGAGGGGAATAAAAAAAATAAAAAAGTAAAAGAATTAAATAGTATCAAGTACTGGTACAAATTCTCAATATTGAGTGTGATCATGATGTGTATATACAATGTACCAATAAAGATTCAAAAAAGAAAAAATATATATTATGTTCCAAATTACAATATCCAATTATATTTGCTAGTTGGCAGTGAAGTAAAAAGAGACAAATTAGGAAAAAAAAAAGACATTGAAAATCTGTTACTTTTACTTATGAGATTTTTTTATTAAACATACTAGAATAGTTTCATCTTTAGTTACATGAAAGCGCACAATCCTAACATTTAATCGACAACCAACTCATGATAAGGCTGTAGAAGCACAAACTACACAATGGAATTTAAAGTGCAACAGCCTGCTGAGTCATTTCTGTTTCTCCACCCTCAAATCCTTCGAAAATCCTTGACTGTTATCTCTCAGTTCCCAAAGCTTTCTAATTTCTCCCTAGCAATTTAAAAGTCTTCAGAAATATGACAGAAAGAAAAGACAAGGCACAAAACTAATCAAAGTAAGATTGATTACCATCCTGATATCCTGTAAAAGGAAAAATGGCATCTGAAGGAGCTAAAAGGCTTTCCTTATTCATTCATTTTTTAAATAAACCTGTAATTGAATCATTTATCTTTAACTGCTTCTTTGATTTAGAGAAGAAAATTCATTATAATCAGTACTTAAAGATTCCATCAGAGAAATTTATTAAGAATCATGTCTAAGGGGGC
>PVIC010005679.1:0-26491 GCA_004025085.1 Thryonomys swinderianus | reverse complement strand
CAATCAACACCACATACCACAATGCCACAATGCCGGACGTGGTGGCTCACACCTGTAATCCCAGCACTCGGGAGGCAGACACAGGAGGATTGCTGAGCTCGCGGCGGCTTGCCTGGGCACCATAGTGAGCTCAGGGCCAGCCTGAACTACAAAGTGAGAACCTGTCTCAAAAAAAAAAAAAAAGAATCATGTCTAAGATTTGTAACTGGCTAATATAAGAAAATTTTCCTATTAATTCTGAAATATTTTCTGCAAAAAATTTTGTAAAATTTATTTAACTATCAGATATACTAACTGCAGGTTAAAATATTTTAAAGATAGTCTAAATCTACTGGAAGAAAAAAAACCTCCCAAATACTGTATTTCATTTATCTTTGCAAAACCACAGCCTACTCTGAGAAAGCAATAAATTTACACATCATTGCCTAGAATAGATCTTTAAGTACACAAAGATAAATGTAATTTTGTTTGAAAATTTGAGTCATTTAAAAGAATAATTATCAAAATTATAATTCATAGAATTTGAAACTATATACTTTTACTCATTTGTGTGTACATTTATATCATTTCTGAGTGATATTGCTGTGCTTATAAAAGTGCTGTATTCCTTAAACAAGATTTATACTCTGCAATGACTCTCCAGGGATTTGTGTCAAAGCTAAAGTATCATATCAAAGCAAAATTTTAGCAGAAACTGTTTTTTAAATAAAAATTTGCCAAAATATAATGTTGATCTATTAAGAATTTAAAAATATAGTGTTCTAATTTGAAATCAGAAGATTAAAATTGCCTGTTATTTATTTACAACATTACATAAGCCATTAAGGCAGATGTCATATAAATTCTACTCTGGCCCCTCCTGCCAATTATCTGCCAAAGAGAAATATAACGACTTCTCTGAATTGCAAGTACTGCATCTAAAACAGCAAGAGCGATACTTTGTAAAATTCCAAGGCTTCCCAGAACCTCTACAACGAAATATCACTGCACTTCCTGACGTTATGCTATCAAAGACGGCGTATAGTTCCAATAGCTTTCTAAATCAGCAGGGCTTTGTCATCCTTTTATTTACCGTTATGCAGGAATTATCAGAATAACCACATACCATTGGTCTTATTAGTGTGTTGGCTATTGGCTTCCATCATAAATTCTAGTTGCTCACTTGGTCCTTAGAAACAAGGTATATAAGAATAACCCAACAGCAACAATATTTCCATGCATAATTCTGCTTCAAGCCAAAATGGAGTATAAAAGGATGAATTTAGTACTAGAAAATCAAACAACTAGAAAATCAACAAAGTAAGTTCCTTAGCCAGAGCTAAGACGATGCCAAATGGAAAGCTAAACCTTCCTAAACAACTAAATAGCAGACATGGAAATATTAAGGGAAATGTAATAGAAACAATTTTAAGTTCTCAAAATGTCTTCAAAGAATATGTTGAGTGTCTAGAGCAAAAACTATAATAATGTAATATAAGATGTAGAGTATATGTGAAAGTAAAATTCATGACAACAATCATACAGCACAAAGGTAAACTGGAGAAAGATCAATACTGTAAAGTTCTTAAGCTACATATGTAGAGGTATAACATTTTTAAAAGCACACTGTTATAAGCTAAAGTTGTAAATTGTCCCTAAAATAAGTCAATTTTTTAAAAAGGAAGAAAAGTGCAACAATATGAATAAAATGGAATTATATAATTAATTCCATAGATCCCAAGAAAAGGAAAAAAAGAGGAAAAGGTCCCAAACAACAGAGGAGATAAATAAAAACAAGCACCATGTTGGTAGATTTACTATAACAGTCTGAGGATTCCAAATAAAAAGCAGATTAAATATTGTCACATTGGGTCAAGTATCTGACAATACCTGCATTTTGCTAAGAATCTCTAGACTTTTTATAATAGGATAGAAAAGTTTGTGTATAAGTTGTGGGGTCTAATATTTTGTAAATGTCATTTAGGTCAAATTAGTTAATGTACCTTTTACTGAGAATCTCTACACCATTCAAAAGGACAAGGAAGAAAAAAGATGCACCATGCTAATATTTATCAGAAGGTAATTTGAGGGACATTACTCATAACAACACATTAGAACAAAAAATATTATAAGAAATAAAGAGGAATATTTTATGGAGGTTGATTTATTAAGAAAACATAATTCTAAGTATGTATGTATCTGCTAGACTAAATTCCATCCAAAATTCCTATGTTGAACTCCTGTCCTTCCTATATGTGGCCCTCTTGAATGTAGCTACTTTAAGACAGTGACTAAATGAGGTCATATGGGTCATACAGAAGAAGAAGAAAAAAAAGAAGAAGAGGAAAAGGAAGAAGAGAAGGAAGAGGAGGAGGAAGAGGAAGAAGAGAAGGAGGAAGAAAAGAAGAAGAAGAAAAAGACTTCACTAGGGATGTAGTTCAAAAGGAGTGCAATTGCCTACCATGCGCAAAGCTCTGGTTTAAGCCCCAGGGCTACCTTAAAAAAATAAAAAGAGGCTGGGCATGGTGGCTCACACCTGTAATCCCAGCACCTGGGAGGCAGAGTCAGTATGATCACTGAGTTTGAGGCTTGCCTGGGCTACATAATGAGCTCAGGGCCAGCCTGAACTACAAAGTGAGACCCTGTCTCAAAATAAGTGAATAAATAAATACATACATGCATACAAACATAAATAATAAAAACACGTGTCTCTCTTTGCTATATAAGGTGTGGTGCAGAGGATGCCATCTACAAGCCATCACCAGAAAAAAGATTATAGTTCCAGCTTATAGAACCATGAGAAAAAATATTGATGCTACTTAAACTACTAGTCTGCATTATTTTCGTTATGGTAGTTTGAGCCCAGAAGTAGTAGAATACCTACTAAAAGAACTAAAATATAAGACTTAATAATGACAGAAGTGAAAAGAGAAAGGAAAAATCTTTCAATATACCAGTTTTCCCTCACCCATGGTTTCACTGCAGTTTAAATTATGTACCATCAGCCAGAGTCTAAAAATAGTAAATTAAAAATTCCAGAAATAAAGAATCTGATGTCACCCCCTCTTTGTCCTGCCTAACACAAAAATCCCTTTGTCCAATGTATTTACAATATATATATTACACACCCCTTAGTAACTTCATAACCATCTTGATTCCTGGACTGACTGCCAGGGATCACTGTGCTCATATTTAGGTAATTTTTATTTCACTTGAGAGTGACCCCCAAGCAAAAGAGTAGCAGCATTAGCGATATGGATATGACAAAGAAAGAAACATAAAGTGCTTCCTTTAGGTGAAAAGATAAAAAGTTTTTCATAGATATGACAGGAAAAAAAATATAGTATTATAAAGTTTTGTACCGTCTGCAGTTTTACGTATTTACTAGCCATCTTTGAGTTTAAACTCTGTGGATGAGGCAGGAGGCCACAGTGCTTGAAGACTGACACCTCTCTCCCAATAATTAATGGGGTGAGAGTCAAAAGTTCTAAAAGATATAAAAATCGTGAACATCACTATCAACTAATTTGACTCAAATGACATTTATAAAACCTTAGATCTTACACTAGCATATACATGAACTTTTCTAGAACATAATTAAAATTCAACATATTCAGCACCATAAAGTCAATAAATTTAGAAGTAAGATTATACAAAGTTTGTCCTACATCTACAAAAAAGGGTTTTTTTTTGGGGGGGGGGGCATTATTGTTGTTTGGTACCAGGGATCAAATGTGGGACCTTGTGCTTGCAAGGCAGGCACTGGAACCACTGAGATAAACCCCTTC
This sequence comes from Thryonomys swinderianus, assembly GCA_004025085.1. Classification (NCBI taxonomy): domain Eukaryota; kingdom Metazoa; phylum Chordata; class Mammalia; order Rodentia; family Thryonomyidae; genus Thryonomys; species Thryonomys swinderianus. The sequence continues at coordinate 22,724 of PVIC010005679.1, read as the reverse complement.
AAAATAATTAAACTAGAAAAAACAGATAATGTGGAAAATGTTGAAATATTTGAAAATTAAACAGCACACTTCTATGTAACTCATAAATAAATGACAAGAGAAACTAAAATGTGTTTGAAGCAAATAAAAATGAAACTATCATTCCTCAAAATGTATGGGATGCAGATAAAGGAAAATTAAAGGAGAGATTAAGCAAAGTATGACATATTTAAAAACAGGAGCCTCAAAAAATGTTTAAATTCTACCTTAAGAAACTATCAAAAGAATGGAAATTTAATCGAAAGCAAGTCAAAAGGAGAAAAAGCAGATAAAAATGGTATTCAAAGCAGAAAAAAAAGGATAGAAAATCAATGAAGCACAAAAACAAATACTGCAAGAAAAACAATGAAGTTAGTAAATCTAGTTGGACTGACTGGGAAAAAAGAGAAGACACAAATTACCTATGAAAAAGGAAATGAAAAAGGGATATCATGTACTGCCACAACAGTCAAGAAAAAGAAGATTCCCGCCACTGCAGAGTTTAGAATACAGTTAGAAGGATAGGCTCTACTCACAGGAAACAATGGGCAGTGTTTCAGTTATACTAATGTTAACTCTAATAAATGCCAGTTTGATCATTACATGTCAAGAACAGTTCTAAGTATGGTCATTTAATCATCATAAATGTAATTAGGTAGACACTATTATTGACTCCATTCTACAGATACGATCCTAATGCGCTGCTGTAATGTAAGTATGATAAAATACTTCAGCAATTCAGAATCAGGAAAAGTCAGGAAATGAGGATTGTTATCAGTTAGGGAAATTATCATGGAAGTGCTAAGTCTTGATCTATCTCTTAGAAAGTCTATGCTGATGACTACTAGGTTCTTTAGACTAGCTGCAATGTAATATTATCAAAAATGTGGGACTCCAGCAGAGTAGTTTAAATCAATTCCCCAACTGCCTCCACAGATATTCTTTGAACACCTACTGCACTCAAGACTCTGGATTACAAAGATTTACAAAAGATGGCAACTTTGAGAATGCAAATGAAATTATACACCAAATTGCTTGATGTCATTAGAGTCTAGTTATTGCCCTCAAAAGAGTCCGGTAATTAGTTCTACATGTACAGGTGCACAAGTAAGTCAACTAAGACTAGGTTACAATCATAAGCTTAAGTGAACAACATAACATTTGACCCTCCTTGTTCATGGGTTCCATAGCTATAAATTCAACTGTGGAGGGAAAATATTCTCCTCAAAATGGTGCGTGTATGTAACATGTACATTTTTTTCTTGTCATTACTCCCTATAATACACAGTGTAATAACTACTTATATTGGATTATATCACATTGTATTAGGTATGGTAAGTAATCTAGAGGTGATTTAAAGTATACAGGAGGATGTATATAGGTTATATGAACGTGTTATGCCATCTTATATAAGAGACTTGGGCCTCTGCAAATCGCGGGTAACCACAGGAGTCCTGAAACAAATCCTGTGAGAATACTGAGGGACACCTGTATATGAGCTTTAGACAACTGTAGCTTTGTGAGTTATCTGGAGACAGCAATTGGGGCTGAGTTTTAAAACAGCAGCCCCGTTTATATAAGTAAAGGAGGGAGGAAGGGTGTGCTAGCTAGTGTTAACAAAGTGAGAAAGACTCAAGTGGGAATAAGTATAGTCAGCTTGGCTATGGGTAGATAATTTTAGAAGATAACTGCAGATAAAGCCAAACATGTGAAAGGGGCAAGAAGAAAACAGATTGCAGTATGAAAGTTCACTTGCACCCAAGATTAGTGTAAAGAATATAAGCTCAGCAAATGTCACCTGCAAATTCTAAACAAATCATTCTGCTTCACTTAAGTGGAGAAAGGGCAATGCAGAGAAAGCCCAGAACAATAGAAGAAAAGGTTTTCTTCTATTGCATAAACTTGGAAATATCAATAAAAATTAAAATAGAAAGAAAAACCCTTAGGTTTTTTAAAATAGAAAAAAATCCATCTCATTTTTAAAAAGCGAATCGCTCTTGAAGCTATTAATAAACATATATCACTGTTCTCACCAAACAGCATCAAACCGTATAGGAAGTAGGAACTTCATACCAAAAAGCAACATAATTGTTGATGCTCCTGTGGACTGGAGACATGCCTGCTCTGCTCAGATGACAAGTTGCTGGGCCTGCTGTGTGTCCAGGGGATATTCCCATTGCAGTTTGTCAGCAGATTAGCAAAAGCTCTTAGTGACAGGAGTACACAGGCCAGGGGTATATCTTTACCCTCATGCTTGGCTCAGATGATCATAGTGCAATGCTCCTCTGCTCTCCTGGCTCCTTCTAATGGTCTCAATGCCAATTAAATAACTTCCTCACTTCTGCATCTAAATTTGGAGGTACATATCAAGTTTAGATTGCTTAAAAGACTAATTAAACCCTTTGCAGAAGTGTGAACTAATCAGCCTCAGAATGGACAAAAAGAAAAGAAAGAAAAGCCTCAAACATGAGTCTGAAAAGATTCCTGTTTCTGCTGAAGATTCAGAAGAGTACAGCAGCAACAACATCCAACCATAAACTGAAAGACTATTAACAGCAAGAAGCAAAACCTCTTCTCCCGTTTTCCCCCACAGACTCAATACACCATGACAAGCTACACCACAAGTTCTAAAATCAAATATGGACACCTAGTGGCCAGATTTAGCCAAGCTCACAAGGCCACGTTTTTCTTCAGTTCTCCTCCAAGAACTTCCTGTGAGACTACTGTTCACTACCACCTACATCTTAGTCTGATCCTAGTGTGATGTTTCCTTCCTACTTCAGGATACATCTAATTGTGTGTTTAGTCTAGCTAGACTCTCAATGTTAAATTATTTTTAAGTACTTTGGCATCACAAACTGTGCCCTACCATAACTCTTTCCGTTTGCCATTTTCCATCGGCCTTATTTCTGTCCAATCAATTTTTAAAGATAGGCTTGAGACATTTCTAGAGAAGCATGAAAATTTTTGAAGATGTAAGCTTTCAGATAAAAATAACATTGCTGAAACGCCATGGCAATGCACGCCTTTAATGTTAGTACTCAGGAGGCTGAAGGAGGAGGATTACCATGCATTTGAGGCCAGCATGGGCTATATAGTGAATCTGAGGAAGGCTGAACTACATAGTGAGATCCTTCCAAAAGGCAAAATGTAACTTCGCAGTGCAGAAGATTGGCAAACACTTAGTGAAGTGGTAAAGATTAGCATCAATAGGAGTAAGTCATGCTGATACTGTGAACAGGCCACTTAACACCCCCCTTCACCCCAAAGAAACACTGCTTCAGGGAAAACATCAGGCAAACTCCAACAGTCTGATGTTCAAGAAAACACTTGATAAAGAAGCCTCAAAATTATCAAGGTGATCAGGAGCAAAGAAAGTCTGAGGAACTGTCCCAACCAAGAAAGGCTTAGATGATTTAGATATTGTGATTAAATGTGATGTGGTATTCTGAATTTTGGAAAAGGACATTAAGTTTAAAACAAGGGAAATCTGAATGAAGTGCACACTTTATTCTTTTAAAAAATATTAGATAAATTAAAATGACATGCTATGTAATAAGTTGTCTGATACGTACATATTAAGCCTATATAGAGAGCCTGATTCTGCAGTATATAGCTGGGGAGAAAAGAGTACAAGAAAAAGGTAAGTAGCCTATGCTCAAAATCAGTGATTCAGGAGAAATAATAAATATATCCCAAAACACTATACTATGAGACTTTTGGAGACATTTTGGAGGTAAATCAAACATTTCATCCTTTGTCTCCAAAACATTCATGTCAACCTCATTGTGCAAAACACATTAAGTACAGCTCTAAGAGTTGCCAAGTGTTAATGATCCCAGCATTGCTTAAAAGGTCCAATTCCAAAGTCTCCTCAGAGACTCAAGGCAAAGTTAGCTATAAACCCCTATAAGAATTCAAAACAAAGTTAAACACTTACAATATACAATGGCACAAGATAAAAATTCCCATCCCAAAAGAGAGGAATAGGAGAATTGAAAGTAATACCAAAGCAAGAATGAAAACCAGGAAACAAATATTCAATCTTATAGTTACATGTCTAGCACCAAGGACAGGCTGTGGGGAGACGTGAACTCCAAAGGGTTCAGGCAGCCCTGGTCCGATGCCCTTGCTGGTGGCAGCCAAAATGGCTTTTCTCCTATGCTGGCTTCACTTTCTTTCCTCAGTAGAAGTTCCATGTTTCTGTCATTGCCAACTTCCTGAGATCTATACTCTACCTTCAGTTTTTCTCTGACAACTTCACTCACCTCCTTCCCATAAGCTCCTAGCAGGGAATGTGTCTCTGTCACAAAGAGCCTAGATTCTCAGATTCTTCTTCTGGAGGGTAGGTGGAGCCTTTATGACCTCATAACTCTTACATTTTGCATGTCTGAAGAACCACCACCACATCAGTGATGTCATGGTTAGGTTCCAGTTTGAGCGCAGCCAGGCCCCCTTGGATGATGTCTATGGCAGTGTCTGAGAGTCTAGATGACTGAACTCAGGCATACACTTCTCAGCTCTGAATGAGGAAGCATACTTCTCTAGTTGCCATCTCCAAATTTTTCCTACTTTTCCTACAATCTAGTTCCAAAGTTCTCTAAGTCATATAGCCAGATATGATAACAGCAACAACCTCACTCCTAGCCCCAATTTCCTGTAGTAGCAACTTTCTTGTCAAAACACCTGATACCCACATTTACAACAGGAGAGGTTCATAGTTGGCTCACAGTTTCAGTGGGTTCAGTCCATGACTGAGCAGCTTCAAACCAGAAATAGCATGGTAGAAGGACCTGATGAAGGAAGGCTGCTCACAGCATGGCAGCCAGAAGTGCAGCAAGAAAGCAGAAGCCAGAGGCAAGAATACACCCAAAAGTACCCAGCCAGGCCCAACCTCCCAAAATATGAGATGGGAATTTTGAGGACATATTAGATTCAACCCATCATAATATTTATTATTCTTTCTGTTTTTCACCCATGATAACCCTTATGTGGTCATTTCGGCACCCATTTTGAGGCTCAGAGATGCTAAGGAATTAATCTCCATGAGTCACAAAGAACTGTATGGAAGGGGCTGGAGAGTTAGCTCAGTGGTTCCGGCACCTGCCTAGCAAGCTCAAGGTCCCTAGTTTGATCCCAGTAATTACATTTAACAATACCGGGTATGGTGACCCACACCCACCGGCAATCATTACTACATACCACAGTGCCAGGTGTGCTGGCTCACCATTGTAATCCCAGCACTCGGGAAGCAAAGGAAGGAGGATTGCTGAGTTGGAGGTTTGCCTGGGCTACATAGTGAGCTCAGGGCCAGCCTGAGCTACAAAGCAGACCCTGTCTTAAAAAAAAAAAAAAAAAAGAATAGAATAGAAAAGAACTGTATGGGAAAGCCAGAATTTAAATCCAACTCTCACAGTAGGCACAGTGTCTAAAAGTAAAGGAAAAGCTCATCATAGGAGTAGTGATTTTCAATCTCTGAGTTTCAAATATTAAATATCTTGCAGATCCAGTATAGAAGTAATATTGTTACCTAAGTCTAGGACAATGAAAAGCTATTCTCTGACCTGACATACACCTTCAAACTATGGAAACAAAGTTGATTTTTAAGCTATAAAACTACTCATTTTTCCCCCAAGTACAATGTGACACATTTTTTTTTAACCTCAGACTTCTTCACACGTATCCAAAACATTTAAATCTCTAACTATGATTTATGAAGCTAGAGATCTTTAATAAAATTCTGTCTAACTTAGAATTAACTTTCCCTAGATTTCTATACATCGAATATAGAAAATATTCTTTCATTCTTTTCTCAGTGAGCTAGCACATTTTTAACTTGTAGAGCAGCGACATCTAGTGTTCATACTGATTACTGCACTTCTCCCTTCAACCGCTTTTACCTTTAGCCTTTGGTCCTCAAATTACAGACTCCTCAAAATTGTCTAAGGAGGGGCTGGAGGGTTAGCTCAGGGGTTCCAGCGCGGAGACACGCCCACCAACAATCAACGCCGCATACCACAATGCCGGACGTGTTGGCTCTCGCCTGTAATCCCAGCACTCGGGAGGCAGAGACAGGAGGATTGCTGAGTTCGCGGCAGCTTGCCTGGGCACCGTAGTGAGCTCAGGGCCAGCCTGAACTACAAAGCGAGACCCTGTCTCAAAAAGCAAAACAAACAAACAAAAAAATTGTCTAAGGAGCTTAAAATGCAGATTTCTAAAAGAAAAAAAATGCTGATTCCTAAACTTTCATTCTCACAGATGTGTATCTGCAAGAATACACATATATCACAATGTGTATCGCAAGATAGACATGGAGCAATGTACCTGCTACCCCGACTGGTATCACCCCTTCCCACCTTCTGATCACTCTCGTCCACTAGTGGTGGAGGTTCTACTTAAACTTCAGTGTGTATTCAAGGCACTAGGGATCCTGTTAAAACGTAGATTATGGAAAAGCAGTTTTGGGATGAGTCACAGAGCCTGCATTTCAAATACTTTCTTTTTTTAACCTACACATTTCTACTCTTTTATGTAGTGAGAGCACAACAAACTGAATTCTCTGAGTTTACAAAAATGTGACCGATAGATACTTCTTTTGCTCTGTGATTAGAGAGATTTTATTAAATTTCCTCACCCTTATTTTTTTTTTTTTTTGAGACAGGGTCTCGCTTTGTAGTTCAGGCTGGCCCTGAGCTCACTATGGTGCCCAAACTCAGCAATCCTCCTGTCCCTGCCTCCCAAGTGCTGGGATTACAGGCGTGAGCCACCACGTCCAGCATTTCCTCACCCCTAATCTTTACTTTCATACACACTTGAAGTCCGAAAGGATATCCTCAACACGTCAAGAAGTATGCAAGAACAAAGCACATCAACAACCTGATGGCTGTCCTCTCTAAAACCAGGCCTGCTCCTCCCTACGCCAGGCCAGTTCCAAAAACCAAACAGATGAGGCCAGGCAGCATCAGCCCGTATAAGTGCTGTGCACATAAGTGGGAACCAGAGCTCCTTACTATACTATTCCCTCAGTGACCGTGGAGTTCAGAGGAGTTCTATCGTGATAATAATGATCTAGTCAATAATTTGGATGCAAAGGATATTGGCTAAAACGCACTGGACCCTTGCTAAGTAACTCATTGTGATAAATATATATATATATATATATATATATATATATATATATATATATGTGTGTAATATTTATACATTTCTCTAAATATCCCTAAAATAAATTATATTATTGTCTGCTTTTAATGAAGAAAAGCTGTAGAGAAAAGCAGGTAGATAACAGTTAATATCTAATATCACAATTAAACCCTAGTTTTAGATCTCATGAGTTGTAGTCAAACTAAAAACCAAAATACAAAACACATTGTATCCCAGAGGCATAACATTCATTCTAATATTTCTAACATTAATGTGCTAACGCCAGTCATCAGTGCCTAGAACATATAAGAGGTTTCCAGGACAAACTTAGGTTTTCTAGAAATGGCTAGAGTATGTGCCAGTCTTCTTGTATCAAGTACTGAAGAACTATTGGAGCATTCATGCAGGCAGTTTAAAAAATGTCTTATCAACAACTGAGCTCTGCTGGGAGTGGCGACACACACCTGTAACCCAGTACTCTTGGCGTCTGAAGCAAGAGAATTGCAAGTTTGAATTCAGCGTGGACAACATACAAAGCAAAATGAAGTTAAAATTTTAACAAAGGGGGCTGGAGGGTTAGCTCGGTGGTTCTGGCGCCTGCTTCACAGGCGCAGGGTCCTGAGTTCGATCCCCGGTAACCACATATAATGCTGGGCGTGGAGACACGCCCACCAACAATCAACGCCGCATACCACAGTGCCGGGCGTGGTGGCTCACGCCTGTAATCCCAACTCGGGAGGCAGAGACAGGAGGATTGCTGAGTTCGCGGCGGCTTGCCCGGGCACCATAGTGAGCTCAGGGCCAGCCTGAACTACAAAGCGAGACCCTGTCTCAAAAAGCAAAAAAAAAAAAAAAAAAAAAAAAATTTTAACAAAGGGTTGGGGATGTACTTTGGTGTGAAGGTCCTGCACTGCAACACAGAAAAACAAAAAGAAAGACCAAAAAACCACAAAATTCTGGCCGGGTGTGGTGGCTCACACCTGTAATCCCAGCACTCGAGAGGCGGAGGCAAGAGGATTGCTGAGTTCAAGGCTTGCCTGGGCCACATACTGAACTCAGGACCAACCTGAACTACAAAGCAAGACCCTGTCTAATAAATAAATAAATAAATAAATAAATAAATAAATAAATAAATAAATAAATAAATAAATAAAAATAAAAGTTCTGTTACCAAGACAAAAACAAAACTGTTCACATACTGTTTCCTACATCTTTTTTAATGTATGTTATTACCTTCCTTTTTCATTCCACCTTCTTCAAACAAGTAACAGCTGTATAAACCTTTTCTTAGAGCATTAATACAAGCAGCTGTGAGGATAAGACTAGAAATAAAACTCTAAGTATTACATATTAGCCTCTGAATAATCTCATAATATAGGACTTTGATCAACCTTTATAGCTCTCTGTAGGCTCTGCTTTGCCTCTGAAGACAAGTACAAACCAAGACTGAGTAAAGGGAACGGAGCAAATAGATAAGAAGGAACTGGAAAAAATTGAGAGACAGCTACCCACATCCCTCTTCTTTCTAGTTTTGTTGTTCACAGAAGGAATAGAAATTTTGCAGCTATCCAAATCTGACTTTCAACCTCACGTTCATCACTGTGAGCAGCTCTGCAGCACAGGTAGTTCACCTAGATCTGAGTCTTGCTTAGTTTCTTTATCTGTGAAACAGAACCTGTAACTTTTCCCAGGAAGTTTTGTTGAGAAGAGGACATTTGGTAGACATGGAATCCAGAAATAGAACAACAGAGAATAGTTGCTATTAAAGATAGCTGCCACCACTTCTTCCTTTTTTTTTTTTTTTTTTTTTTTTTTTTTTGAGTTAGGGTAGTTCAGGCTGGTCCTGAGCTCACTATGTAGCCCAGGGAAACCTCAAACTCAGCAATCCTCCTGCCTCTGCCACCTGAGTGCTGAGTTTACAGGTATTGGCCACCAGGCCCAGCACTGTGGTATGTGGTATTGATTGCTGGTGGGCGTGAGTCACCACTCCCGGTATTGTATGTAGTTACCGGGATCAACTAGGGACCTTGAGTTTGCTAGGCAGGCACCAGAACCACTGAGCTAAATCTCTGGCCCTCAACTTTCAATACATATTTAATAGTAACCTCTTTGTGACAGGAATATAGAGAAGTCCCAGGAAAGCTGAGCAAACAAACAAAATCATTGTCTTCAAGAAGTTTATTCTTCATCTTTTGAATACTACAGTAACCAAAATTCTATCCACCACAACTCCATTTAACTCCTTCATCAAAAGAACCATTACTAAGATGGATTCTTTTTGGTTCTTAAAAAGACCTTTGAGTCTCATCTAATAATGTTATTCTTAACATCTAGAATACTTCTGTTCCTACTTTCTCACCTTGCTCCTTTTATTCCTAATGAGATTTTTCTGGTTTTGTTGCTAGATTTTCTTCTCTTTTATCTCTTTAATATTTCCTAGAGTTCTAAGTTTTACATTTTCTTTTTACACTCTTCTGAGTGACCCCTAATCGTTTGGGACATAGACTCTCAATGATCCTCAAATCTCTGTCTCCCGCACGATCCAGTTTCCCGTGCAAAAGACCTGATTCCAAACAACTAATTGGACAATTCCACATGAATGCCCTTCAAGCATCTGAAGACATTTCACACCAAAATCATTATCTTTCTCCTTCAACTTTCCTCCTCTTAAGAGGCAGTAGTCCATGGGGAATGCAATGCTGTTTTAAATCAAATAGACCTAAATTTAAGTCCTACCATAGAAGCTTCAGTAACATACCTAACCTCTTTGGGCTGTAATTCTTCATTTATAAAAGGAGAATAATGGTATCTTCATTTGGGCTGGAGATTTAGCTCAGTGGTTCTAGCACTTGCCTAGCAAGCTCAAGGTCCCTGGTTTGATCCCCAGTAACCAAATACAATAATACCAGGTGTGGTGACTCATGCCCACCAGCAATCAGTACACATATCACAGTGCCAGGCGCGATGGCTCACCTCTGTAATCCTAGGACTCTGGAGGCAGAGGCAGGAGGATTGCTGAGTTCGAGTCTAGCCTGTTTTACATACTGAGCTCAGGGCCAGCTGAACTACAAAGCGAGACCCTGTCTCAAAAATAATAATATCTTCATTTTCTTTTATGAGGAATAAAATAGGCAATAAGCAAATACATATCCAAGCACCTGCCACATATATTAATATCTCAGTCTCAGTAAAAGCAGCTCCATTTGTTGAGTACCTTGAGTTAAAAATATAGATGTCACCTTCAAACCTTCAATTTGTCCCCTCCACCTCAATTGCAACCATTCTGCATTTCAATGCTGTTGATTCCTTGCCTTCCTTCTGCCTTTAGCTCAGGCTTCTCTTCATGAATATAGCAATAGACTTCTAGCTGGCTGATTCCACTGGAGTCCCACATCTTTCTAATCTGTTTCCTGCACTGAAGCCAGAGAATATTTCCAAGACACAAACCTAATAATCCCACGACTCTTCTTAAATCCACCTATTTGCTCCTCATTGCTTCCAAAATTACATCTATGTTAGTATTACACTGAACACTGGTGGTGACCTGGTTGCCATCTACCTCCAATTAAATTCCTCAAACTAGTTGTGCAACTTGTACTCTTAGTTCTTTGGACTACTTCTGTTCATATTGTTTCTGTTGTTTGAAACATCCTCAACTCTCTCTAGCTCCTCTTGGGATTTAGGCTAATGCCTACATATATTTCAAAACACAATTCAATTATTGTTGCAAGGCAGCCTCTTGCTGCCTCCTTGTAATTCTTGTCTGTTGCAGATGATTTTCCATCATAGCAAAGACATATAGCACAGTCCCTGATCTCAAAAAGTTCACACTCATCATTCATCAGAAATCTTGTCATAAAACAAGAAAAATAGGAAAGGGCATTATGAAGCACACAAATATATGAGTTATAAACAACTTCAGCCTTCACCTAAGTGGTTCTTTCATTGAAGCCTTCTTTGTCTACTAAACTGCCAACTAAATGTGTATTTGTGTTACTACATAAATGTTGGATATGTGTGAACTTAGTCCATCATTGCAAAACTATGAGAGAGAGTATTATTAGGCTTTTAGAAATGTGAAAACTAGCACATAAAATTAAGTAACTTGTGCAATGTAACCCAGCTAGAAATAGAAATGCCAGATTTAAGACTGACCCAGCTCATGTAGACTTATCACTGTACTAACAGGGTATTCTGCTTTCTGGAAAAGCACAAGTAGAGATGGTAAAGTTCTTCAAAATGGTAACTCCTGGAAACATCAGAAAGATAATCTGGAATTTCCTTTTCAAATCTAATTTAATTTCCTATCACCATTCACTGGAGCTTTTTGGCACTTTTCGTTCCTGAGGGGCCTGACAACAAGACTGTAACTAGAGATCACAGGTCCTAACCAAGAAAGAGACCTTCTATCTCTTCCTTGATTTTCTTATGTTTAGATTTAGGATTGGCCAACCTACAGACCATGGATTGCAGTTACCTCTGGTAAAATAAAAACTATTTTAAAAATGAAAGTTTTGTTACATACATTAACCATGCTATATATTCTATATATTTATATTCTGGCTGATAGTTCCTCTTTACTCAATGAGGCCCAGACATGGCAGGTGTGTGCAACCTTTGAGCCACAGGTTAAACATGTGTAGATGTTTTCTCAGAGAAAATATGCAGTCCAGTGAGTTTAGTCACTGGCCAATTTTTGGAATTATTAATTTCTACAATTAAAAAGCAACAATTAAAATAAATTGATGTAAGAATTTTTGTTTTCTATAGCCACATTACCCAGTTCTCTTTCACAGAAAAGAAGAAATATACATTCAGTATGAGGACTTTGGGTAATTTCTTAAGTGAGGGTTTTTGGGACATCTCATGCTGTTTCCCAAGGAAAATCATAGAATCTCCTTCCTTGGGCATCCATAGTTAAGACATTCTCCTTTATCTAAGATTGAGTGCTCATTGATTTGAAAAACTGCCAGGTGTCAGATGGCAACTGATTTGTAAAGCCAATAATTTGGATATAATTTACTATAGTTACTGGCCAGAGGTGGATTTAAGTTTACTCTGTGCTATTAACACAGAAGACATTTGTTAAACTAACCATAGGTGTACTGTGGGGGGAATGCTCACATAATCTAACAGAACTACTTTAAAATATCTTACAAAAAATACTTTTGCCAACTCCAACATATTACCCTACTGTTTTGGAAACATATCCACAGAAAAATCTGCACATGAATCATTAAAGAAGTTTTATTCACAATCACCAAAAACTGGAAGAAATTGAAGTGTTCTTTAATAGGTGAAGGGATAAACAAAGAATGAAGTATCCATGCATTCAAATATTTTCACAGATTCCAAGAAAAAGAAATGAGTCATTGAGTCACATAAAAGTGAAGGTGTTAAAGGAAAATCAGTCTGAAAGTCTATATATTGTATGATTCCCTTTCCATGTCATTGTGGAAAAGTCAAAACCTCAGATGGCACACAAATCAGTGGTTACTAGGTGTTTGAGGAGGTAAGAGGATTTAATAGATGAACAGAAGATATATTTTTTAGAATGGACGAAAGGCAAAATAACTACCCATAAGCATTGTTCTGTAGCTGACAAATCATCTTCCCACAGGCATACCTAATCACAATTCTGAATACACGATAATGCACACTGAGTATGAGTTAACACTTTGGAACTCACTATAAATTTGAACTAGAATCTAACAGTTAAGTAAATAAAAGGCAGATGGTGGGAGCCAAGTTTGTCACACTGGCATGGAAGCTCACATACAAGCACAGTGAAGGTAGCATGATCCTGTAGTGCTGGCTTAGGACTGGACATCAGCAAGAACTCCTACTTAGCTTACATAGATGCAAATGGGCACATATACAAATATTTACAAATAAATATGTTTACTCAGGTTAGTAAATACAAATATATCTCCTTGATCTGTAGTTAAGCCAGTCTAGAAGCAGAAATATTTCAAATATCCAGGCCTTGATTTCTATTGAAAGGACCCATGTGTGGCTTCTTGGGAAAGTGGCTGACTTCAGGACTGAGTCAGGGAATATACCAAATGTTCCTGGAGCATCTTAAAATGCCATAAATTGAGAAAATGCTCAAAGAAAACACATACACATTATGAAGTTGTGTTTTAAAAAGCACAAGTGCCAACTGAAAGAAATCCCATGACCAAAACTGGGACTGCTTGAATAAAATAGTGTTGGATTGTAAGACAGGAATTAAAATAAATATCCACAAGTCCATACTAATATAAATAAGTGATTGCATACACAAACAAATTGGGAGGAACAGAATAATCCTCAATGCAGAACTCCAAATACTTTATGGAGATCCTCTGCCCTCTAAGAGTATCTTCTACAATTTGGGAAGCACAGAGTGACATCCTTCCAAAGGCAAAAAGTAATTTCGCAGTGCAGAAGATTGGCAAACACTTAGCGAAGTGATAAAGATTAGCATCAATAGGAGTAAGTCATGGTGATACTGTGAACAGGCCACTTAACACCCCCCTTCACCCCAAAGGAACACTGCTTCAGTGAAAACATCAGGCAAACTCCAACAGTCTGATGTTCAAGAAAACACTTGATAAAGAAGCCTCAAAATTATCAAGGTGATCAGGAGCAAAGAAAGTCTGAGGAACTGTCCCAACCAAGAAAGGCTTAGATGATTCAGATATTGTGATTAAATGTGATGTGGTATTCTGAATTTTGGAAAAGGACATTAAGTTCAAAACAAGGGAAATCTGAATGAAGTACACATTTTATTCTTTTAAAAAATATTAGATAAATTAAATGACATGCTATTTAATAAGTTGTCTGATACGTATATATTGAGTCTATATAGAGAGCCTGATTCTGCAGTGTATAGCTGCGGAGAAAAGAGTACAAGAAAAAGGTAAGTAGCCTATGCTCAAAATCAGTGATTCAGGAGAAATAATAAATATATCCCAAAACACTATACTATGAAGGGAGTAAGAAACTCAGTAGTGAGTGGAGTGATCTAACAAATAGATCGATGGGTCGTCAAACTGAACTTTTTGGTAAACCCTCCCTAGCCCAGTTAAAGCCCCGCCTCCTCTACGCTTCTGGCTCAGCCCCGCCCCACTTTAGGTCCACCCAGGCCTACGTGACAAGCGTGCGCATCATTGTTTCGGTAATCCTCTATCTCGATGTGCTCTAAAGCAATTTGCTCAGCCTGTTTGGCCAACGCAGGCGCGGCTCCCATTGCTTTTACCGCCGCCATTTTGACAGCGGAAGAGTTGGATTCTGAGACAGCTGGCGGCGCCTCTGGTGATTGGTACGGATGGTTTCCGCCCGCTTTAGCCCCTCCAAGTTCGCCCGGCTTCGGGCTCAGCTCTCGGTATTGCCTCTTTTCCTACGGAGCCCTTATCTAAGTTTGTGGTCTTTGAAGCTTCCTTCAGCTCAACTCGAAACGTTGCCTCGAGTTTTAAGTCAGACAGCCCAGACCTGGGGTAAAGCGCTGGCCGGGGCCTGCAGGACTCAGAGCTGCAGTCCGACTCCCCGGCCACGGCCCGGTCCCGCGCGGTCGTTTCGGCGAGTTTCCGGGAGGCGCTTAGCGGGCGGTCCCGGGCTGCGCGGCGGGAGCCGAGTCGGACGCGAGGGCGGCGCTGGGAGGAACGCCGTGGACTGTGGGCCTGACCGAGCGGTCGTGGTGCGTCGGGCGCTGACGAGCTGTTTTGTTTTGTTCTTAACTAGGACTGCTCACCGGAGAGAAGAGTGCGTCTGTTTTCTCCACTAGAAATGGCCAATGTGAGTAAGGTAGTCTTTCGGTAAAACTATTTTGGAAACTTACTAAGAAATGGGCGCTTTGGTTATGATGGCGTTGTTGTTGTCCAGAGAAGCAGTGACTGTAAAATTGTTTTGAGAACAAGTTGAATATGTTTCTTTTAAATATACTTGATTCTTCCATTTCATTTGTGTGGGCAGAAATTCAGGGCCTCTTCTCAGTTATTATTTTAGTATTGAGAATATTTTTAGCCCTTTTTGAATCTCCTTGACTGACTAAACTGAAGGTTATTTTTTTTTAAGCAGTTCCAATTTTGGAAATGAATAAAATTCTACAAGGCAAGACCAAAAGATATTCACACACGTCATCAGTGTGATTCTAAGTGCGCAGTTTTATCTGAAACTGGGAGTATATTTCAGTCTATTACTTACCTAGTGTGAGCAAAAAGAAAAAAGATGTTAATGAGGAATAGAAGATACATGTGAAACCACTACAATTAAAATAGAACGTGATACATTTTGGGGTTTTTTTGTTTTTTGTTTTGAGACAGGGTCTCTTGTAATTCAGGCTGGCCCTGACCTCACTATATAGACCAGGTAAGCTTCTAACTCAGCAGTCTTCCTGCCTCTGCCTCCTAAATGCTGGTATTACAGGCGTGAGCCACCACGCCCGGCATTGTGGTAGGTGGTAATGATTGCACGCCCAGTATTGTTCTATGTGGTTACTCGATAACCAGGGACCTTGAGATTGCTAGGCAAGTGCCAGAACCACTGAGCTAATCATCCAGCCCACATGATAGCTTTTTTAAAGCTTTAAAAATATGCAATTCAGAGCTGTTCCAGAGCACACTCTGAGCTTTCTGCAGAAAAAAAAGAGTAGGGTTCTGGAATTAATGAGTAAAGCATTAAACTTGAGTTTTTAAAGATGAACAGAATTAGATAAGGTGGGGGGAAGACCAGAAGTATAGTACAATATATTGAAAGAAATCTCCTCACCCACTTTAAAGATTTTTGCCTGCCAGAATGTAAGATGTGTGAAAGAGATTGCTGGGAGATAAATTTACATTGTGAGGTGCAGTCTTGATCAGCCATTTCAGTAATTCAGACTGTTAAAATTGAGATTTAATCAGAGCTGCGTGTAAGGAAGATAAAAGTGGCAAAAATTAGTGAAGATGATGCAAACTGATTATAGTCTAATGACTGAATAGAGAGAAAAGTTAAAAGTAGATTACCCAGCTCAGGTTTAGCCCATCCTTGTACTCTAAGCACAGAAAACTGAGAAGTACAAGTTCAGACTTAGCCTGAGCAACTTAGTCACTTAATAAACTCATGTCTCATAATTAAGAACAAAGAACTGGGAATGTGCTCTGTGGTGGAACACTCACCTGGCATATGGGAGCCTCCCTGTTCAATCCCTAGTACTGGGGGGGAAAAAAGAAGAGAAAGACTACAGGCCTCAACCATATTTTAAATTGAGTTTTTACCTAGCTAAAACATACATATGTAAAATGTAAAGAAAGAAAATGTAAAGAAACATATGATAGTCTCAGAAGAAAGTAATTTGAAATTTAATGTTTAACCTAACTTCATTTTGGTTTAAATGAATAAATTAATTCAGTAAGGTGAATATTTTGGAAGGTGCTTTTATATTAATATGGCAGCATCAATAAGTTCATATATCCAAATGATATTAGCAACATTTCTTTTGCTAAGGGAATGCTGCTTGTTCCTTTTATATCACAAGGGCATTTTTCAGTTTATAATTTCCATTATACCAACAGTTAGCAACTTTTTTTTAAGTGTAAAAGTATATAAAAAAATACTGTAAATTTAAAAATAGTAAATATTGGAAATTTTGTGGGCCATAAATTCTGAATTATAAACACTCAGTTCCACTGTTAGGTGTGAAAACAGTCTAACAAAAAAATAAATGAATGGATATAGCTGTATATAATAAAACTTTATTTACAAAAGCAGTGTGTTCTACAAGGAAATAGCTTACCATCTCTTGCTTTAAATTATTTTGACTCAAGTATTTTGCCAAAAGTTTATGTATGGAACATACTTAACATATTTCAACATTACTTCTAACTTACTAGAAGTCTAGAAAATGAACATATGAAAAACTATATCAAGAAGGTACAGTACTATATAATCTAACATAAAGGAAGGTGGACATTGCCACCAAACCAAGAGGAAAGAGTTACACCTGAGAAACCACAGTAAAAGAAGAAAGGTTTCAAAAATAAATAGAATTTGCTCCATGAAGAGGTTTTAGACATTGTATGTTTTTCTAGTAGAAGGATAGTATTAGTTGTCTTACCTTTTTAATTTTGTCAGTAGAGAACATCTTCTAGACTTTGTTTTCTTGTGCAGCACTCTTGAATTATGACCTATATTGAGAAAGATGCACACTTTGACCCAACATAATTTAATACTTTGTTGGGTTTTGCTATATCTTTTCTGGTAGTAGGATTGAATCCAGAGCATTGGTGCTGAACTATATATCCTCAGCCCTTTTTTGTTTAATTTTTATTTTGAGATGGCCTTATTAAGTCACCAGATTGCCCAGATAAGAGATGAAATGTGGCAATTCTGTTTCACCTGTGACTATAGGTGTGCACAACATGCAAGATTTACTTGTTTTAATATTTGTGTTGTCAGCATAAAATGAACATCATGTAGAAAGAGGCTTTCCAAAAAACAAAGATATGTCCCAGAGTGAGTGATTACAATTCAGAATACACTACAGACACCAATGCATATTATAGGGGAGATATAGATGTACCCTAAGAAGAAAAGGCAAGGGTTTTAAAGGTAAAGTAAGTATGGTTACACAGTTGTTTTGAAAATTATCTTTGGCACAAAGGTCACTAACAAAAGTTTCAGTTCAAGGTCAAACAGACATTTGGTAGTCATCTTTATAGAAGTATTTTTGTATGTGTGGAACAATGGTCTTTGTACAAGATTGTGCTTTCAGCAGAATCTTTTGTGATAGTTGCTATTACTAGGCAAACTTTATGAGACATCGCCCCACCATCATGGCTTCCTCTCCATTTCATTAGGGTTTGACGTAAGTAATTTCATTTTGGTTCTGGCAGTTTTCATGGTATTTATTTTAAAGATATATATGCATATTATGCATTTTACATAGGTAATGAAAAGTTATGTTTATCTCCAGAATAATAAATCTTAATTTTTAAAATCATTTTAGGTGCTCTGTAACAGGGCCAGACTGGTTTCTTATCTCCCCGGATTTTGCTCTTTAGTTAAAAGAGTTGTCAGTCCAAAAGCCTTTTCGACAGCAGGATCTTCAGGTTCTGATGAATCTCATGTGGCCACTGCACCCCCGGATATATGTAAGTAAAAGATACTGTACTTAATACACCTAACCTACCAAATATCATAGCAACACAGTACTTGATAATAGTTTTGGTTTTTTTGTAGTGGCCACCTAACTCATTATGAACTGTGGCTCACTGCCTAGCATTGAGAGAAATTACAGCATATTGCTAGCCAGGGAGAAAGTTAAAATTCAAAGTTTGGTGTTTGGTCAAAATTCAAAAAATCACGTGTTAAACTACCACAAATCAGAGACTATCCTGTTGTAAAAAGCTCATTCCCTAAACTTTAGTTTTTGTCCACAGACAATCTTCTTGGAAATAAGTCTCCTTTTGATGCCATTAAAATATTAATTCTTGCTGGGTGCGGTGGCTCACGCCTGTAATCCCAGCACTCAGGAGGCAGAGACAGGAGGATTGCTGAGTTCGAGGCTTTCCTGGGCTACACAGTGAGCTCAGGGCCAGCCTGAACTACAAAGCAAGACCCTGTCTCAAAAAAAAAAAAAAAAATTAATTCTTGCCATTCTTGATAAATTTCTTAAATGTAGCTGATGTGTTTTTGTATAGTATGTGTGTAGTGATTTACCTGCTACCTACAGAGTCTGCTGCTTCTAATCTGTTTGGTATAACCCTATCATACTAATGATATTTGAATATTTTGTGTCATTTTCTTAATAAATCTGGATGTCTCCCATCTAGATTTATTAAGAAACTTTTAACAACAGTTCTTAAATTATCCTGAAGTTTTGAGTCATTGGTGTTTTTCTTAAGAGGGTTCTGTGGTTATGTAACTTTGACAAATGCTACATACCTGTCATATTTCTATCATAATTTTTAAAAATTTTATTAGTACATTTGCAATATATTTATATTCCTTGGGGGAGTTGGTACGTACATAATACATCTTGCTTACTTTTATCATTCCCTTCCCTCCCCTTCCCTACTGCAAAAGATCTATCTGCCTATTTCCTGTTATCTTTTACTATGCTTTTTATTTATATTTTGGGTATCTCAGATGGGGAACCATGTGATATTTAAGCTTGTGTTTATTATTTCAGTTAACATTATGGTATCAGGTGAATCTATTTTCCTACAGATGACTCAAGTTTATCCTTTACAACAACTCCATTGTGTATAAATGTCATATTTTCTTTATCCTTTCATCTGTTGATAGACATAAATTATATTGCTGTAAACATAAATACGTACGTATCATTAATATGTCTTTAAAACTCCTCCAGCAAAATAACTAGAAGGGTAATAACTGGGTCAAGTGGAATTTTAATTTAGTTTTTATGAATGCTCCATACTGATTTCTATAATATTTGTAGTGGTTAACATTTCCCTCCAACAGTGTAGAAGAGATCTGTTATACCTGCAGCCTTCCTAACATTTGTTATTTGATTTCTTAATGATTCTGATGCTTTGTGGAGTAAGATAGAGTTTCTGTGTTTCAATTGGCCTTTCACTAATGACCAGAAATAGTGAACATTTTTTGCATGTGTTTATTGGCCATTTACTTCTATAAAGTACTACCACTGCAGTTGCCCATTATGTGATTGGGTCTTTTTATTTTGGGAGGGTCTAATTTTTTTGGTTTCTCTAAGTATTCTAGATGAGACTTCTATCTATGAAATAGGTAGCAAAAATTGTTTTTCCATTCTGTATGTTTTCTTTTCATTGCTGATTCTTTTGCTGTGCAGAAGCTTTACAATTAATGTAATCCCATTTGTTGATTTTTAGTGCAACCAAGATTTCATGCGCAACCAGGTTATGTTGAAATGTCCTTCCCTATACTTAACTTCAGAACTTAACCTATTTTTATTTTCCACAGGTTGTTTCAGTTTTAACATTTCATTATTCAGTCCATTTTGATTTTAGTTTAGTACATGGTAGGAGATAAGGGTTAGATTCAATCTTCTGCATGTGGATAGCCACTTCACTCAGTACCATTTATTAAAGAGTATATCTTCCCTCAAATGTATATTTTTAGCCCCTTAGTCAAGAACAGAAAGTTGAATGTGTTTGAAGTTCTGGATCCTATGTTCTGTCTCATGAATCCACCTGTTTTTGTGGTAATACCATGTTGTTTTTATCTCTATAGCTTTATAATACTTCAAGTCCAGGATTGTGATGCCTCCTTTTTCTCTGATGGTATCCAGAATTACATTTGCTATTCTGGGTCTTTCCTGGTTCCATATGAATTTTTGGATTGTTTTCTCCATTACTGTGAACAATGTTGATGTTTTCATTGAGACTATATTAAATCTCTATCAATTTTGGAAGTACAGCCCTTTTGCTGTACTGTGTTGTTTCTGGCTATCCAGGAATGGGGGTCTGTTTCCACTTAATGATGTCCTGTTTGATTTCCTATGTCAGAGTACTCTAGTATCAACTAGAGATCTTTCACTTCCTTAGTCAGGTTAATATCTAAGTATTTTATTGTTCTTGGTGCTATCTTAAATGACATTTTTTTTTTCTTTGACTGAATTCTCTACTGCCTTACAAGAATGGTACTGATTTTTGTGTGTTGGTTTTTGTATTCCGCTGCACTGCTGAATTTGGTTGTTTAGGAGTCTTTTGGTGGAAGTGTTTGAGTCTTTGTGCAGGATTATGTCATCTGCAAATAATGATAATTTGTCTTCTTTTTTTATATGTATTCCTTTCTTATTCTTGATTGCTTATTCTTGCAGATGTTTCCAGGGCTATGTTAACAGGAGTTATCATAGTGGATATTGTTGTCCTTCTGGTTTTAGAGGGACAATGTTTGGTTTTTGCCTATTTGATATGATGTTGGCAGTAGATTTATCATAAATGGCTTTTATGAGATTAAAATAAGGTTCTTTCTTTCTATTCCTGTTTTTTTAAGTGTTTTTATTGTGAAAAGTAATTGAATTTTGCCAAAGGCTTTTTCTGCCTGTATTTATGATCATGTAATTTTTTTTCCTTGTTTCTGTTTGTGACAGTGGGATACTGAAGTCCCCTACTACTATTGTATTAGTGCTTAAAAATCTACACTTAGGGCTGGAGATTTAGCTCAGTGGTTCCGGCGCCTGCCTCGCAAGCACAAGGTCCTGAGTTTGATCCTGGTAACCACCTACCATGCTGGGCGTGGTGACTCACGCCCACCAGCCATCAATACCACATACCACAGTGCCAGGCATGGTGGCACACGCCTGTAATCCCAGCACTTGGGAGGCAGAGACAGACGGATTGCTGAGTTTGAGGCTTGCCTGGGCTACATAGTGAGCTCAGGGCCAGCCTGAACTACAAAAGTGAGACCGTCTCAAAAAAAAAAAAAAAAAATCTACACTTAGGCATATAATATCAAGATTCCAAAAATCCAACAAAGCAAGATATTGAAAGCATTGGAGAAAAGAAACAAATCACATACAAAGGAAAGCCCATCAGAATCATAGCAGACTTTTCAATGCAAACACTCAAGTCAAGGAGAACCTTGAGTGAAATATTTCAAATCCTAAACAAAAATAACCTCCAACCTTGATTGCTGTATCCTGCAAAACCATCCTTGAAAACTGACAGAGAAATAAGATACTTCCATGACAAAGAACACCTAAGAAACTTCACGAATATAAAATCTGCATTCCAAAAAATTCTAAACAGTATCCTGGAAAAAGACAGTCAGTCTCAAAATACCACGAGACCC
Source organism: Thryonomys swinderianus (assembly GCA_004025085.1). NCBI lineage: Eukaryota > Metazoa > Chordata > Mammalia > Rodentia > Thryonomyidae > Thryonomys > Thryonomys swinderianus. The sequence continues at coordinate 800 of PVIC010005679.1, read as the reverse complement.
AGCAGAGTGAACTCATTAGGAGGTAAGAAAATGAATGGAAAGAAGAAAAACGAAGAACAGATGAGGCAAGAACAGGAAAACATGACAGGGCTGAATCAGTACATATGAGTTATAACCATTAATGTCAGTGGCCTCAATGTATAAATTAAGACACTAGCAGAATGGATTAAGAAACAAGATCCAGCAATAAATTTTATACACGAAACACATCTAATTCAGAAAGAAATCCATAGACAAAAAGTAAAAGGATGGAAAACAATTCTCCGTGGAACAGGAAACTGCAAAAAAGCGGGAGTGGCTCTTACTTGCAGACAAAGTAGATTTCAGACCAAAGCTAGTTAAAAGAAACAAAGAAAGACACTACATCCTCTTAAGGGAACAATCCAAGAGGAAGAGATGACATTCATAAATATTTGTGCACCAAATTCTAGTGCACCTATATATAAAACAAATATTAATAGACATGAAAAGCCAGATAAGCACTAATGCAGTAGTAATAGGAGGCCTCAGAACCCCACTCTCCTTGCCTGTTTATGTAATATATTACAGTATACGATTAGTATATGTTACAACATCTTCATATCCTTGGGATAAAGCCTATGTGATCATGGTGTGGTGGTGTGATCTCTGGTGATTTCTTGCATCCTCTTTACCATTAATACATGGTAAGTCATCTTCAAATCCCTAGGAAGAAGCCTACGTGATCCTGGTGTCATCTTTTGGGTGAATCATTGCATCCTCTTTATATTATCTTGTTGAGAACTTTTTCATTTGTGTTAGTTGAAGAAATTGATTTATGG
>PVIC010005678.1:0-56892 GCA_004025085.1 Thryonomys swinderianus | reverse complement strand
CCAAGTTCCCTCTTCTGCGGGGTTCTGTAGGGAGCGAGGCGCCTGGAGGAGACGTCAGGGCAGGACGCGGTGGGGGGTGGGGGGTTCTGCGAGCCCGAAAGGATGGTGGGGGAAGAGAGGGAAGGAGAGGAGGGAGGGCGGACAGAGGGAGGGACAGAGGGAAGAGAGCGAGGCCAGGAAAGCGGAAGGGAAGAAGGGAAGAAGAAAGGAAGGGAGAGAAAGAAGATATAAAGAAATCTGTGTCACATGAGCCATCTTATAGGTCGAGAGAGTTACTCGGCGGTTTTGAAGTCATAGCGCGCTGGGCTTTGACCGATCTGTACGTGCATCTAGAAGTCAGCTAAAATGCGTTTGATGGATTAGAAGGCAATGTTAAATTTCAGTTTGGATAACCATAGTAGTTTTTGCCTTCAGAGGCAAACTTTATTCTGCCTAATACATACACAGTGTTATCTAACCTTTTTCTCAGCCATAACTCAGAGTCTGTGAATTAAAAACGAGTGTCAGGTGGAAAGAAGATACGCTGGAGTATATTGTATATATTAACTTCACCACTTAATGAGTGGACACCCGTATATATTGTAGAACAATCACTACAATCAACCTAGTTCACAGTGTGAGTTAACATACCTATTGTGTGTCTGTGTCTGTGTGTGTGTGTGTAGTGAGGCACATTATGATGTGTGCGATAAGATGAACACATCAAGACAGACCCTAGAGTATCGTCTGTCCGTGGAGTCTGAGAGGGAAACACCAAGCTCTTTCTCGGTGACTGTTGTCCTCCAGGCCCGTAACGCCTTCGCCAGACTCGGGCCCCGTGTCTCAGGGCTGTGTGAGAGCCGAGCATGAGACACACCTCGGCCTGGAGGGGAGGCAGCCCGGCAGCTGCTGTGCCGAGCCCGGGGAGCCGCGCCCAGGAGGACCTCTCTGAGAACCGCGGCCTGGGCCCGGCTCGCCCAGGTCTCTGGCTCAGGCTGTGTCTCTCAGGCTGTTCTGCTGAGGCCAGGACCTCATGGAACTAGAACTTGGTGACCAGTCCCGGTTCACAGCTGGGAACATTCTGTCCTAAAAAGAACTAGCAAATGGAGGCCATGGCTATTTTTAGGGAAAGAGCTTCCCAGGCCAGAGATTGAGCTCAGTGGTTCTGGCGCCTGCCTAGCAAGCGCAAGGCCCCTGGTTTGATTCCCGCTAACTGTCTACAACAATACCAGGCATGGTGACTCACGCCCACCGGCAATCAATACCACATACCACAGTGCCGGGCATGGTGGCTCACACCTGTCATCCCAGCCCTCAGGAGGCAGAGGCAGGAGGACTGCTGTGAGTCTGAGGCTTGTTTGGGCTACATAGTAAGCTCAGGACCAGCCTGAGCTGCAAAGCGAGACTCTGTCTCAAAAGAAAAGAAGAAAAGAAAAGAAAAGAAAAGAAAAGAAAAGAAAAGAAAAGAAAAGAAAAGAAAAGAAAAGAAAAGAAAAGAAAAGAAAAGAAAGAACTTCCCAAACAGAACTGTGGAACTGTGGTGTGGCTACTTTGAATCCACTTGTTCCTGCCTGGTTATAATAAGGAGCAGGGCACAGTCTCTAGGGTATGTTCGCGTGTCATGACATCTGCACAGGGGGGTTCTTTGTTCCTAGGCACAGGAACGAGGTTAAACAGAAGTCTTGATTGAGGGAAAATATTGGTGAACTCTCCTAATTCATCTTCCTTTCCAAAAAAAGGAAAGATCATTCAAAGCAGACTCCACTAGCATGGTCCAGAGGACAAATTTCCAAAGACAAAGCTGTAAAACATCAGCATCCTGTCCCTGCCCACCTGGGCAGCAATCTCGAGTCCACAATATTACAGACTTCTCCAGCCTGAGCACCTGGACAAAGGAGACTGCGTTACTCTGTGTTTTATATTGTCACAAAGCACCAGAGGCTGAACACTTTGTGAAGCAGAAAATGCTCGCTTAGCTCACGGTTCTGAGGTTTCAGGTGATGCTATCAGCACCCACTTATCTCTGAGCCGGTCTCATGGTGATGGGACTCTGGTGATGGAGCAGGTCAGGAGGAGGTCACATGGCAAGAGAAGGACCTCTCCTGTGGCACTAGCACCCCTGCCTGGTCGGCTCCACAGTTCCCAGGGCAGCGCCCCAGGCCCCGCCCACCTCTGCCAGTCCTCGCCTCCACCTGAGGGCCAAGACTCCAGCACAGAAGCCTGGGGCCTCACTGAAAACACCAAACTACCACCGCTGAGGCCCTCAGTGTCCGGGGAAAGAAAAGCGAACCTTTCTTTGCGCCTGTGAGACAGAATATCGTCCGTGGCTCAGTTCTGGTGCTGCGGCTGATAGGAGTGTCCCCCACTTAGAGTAAAACATTTCCCCTTTCCATTTTAGGACACTCCATTTGCTGTGGACACAGGACGAACACAGAACGGTCACGTGGGTCCTCAGCTCACTTAAGTACCCTTCATTAACTAGATTCTCCGCACCTGACTGATGTCCAAAGCTCAGTCCCCTATATATATTTAGACAGATTTGTAGCAACATTGCATTGTTACACTTGACTTCCCCCTTTTTTTTAATTATGTAAAAAAAAATCACATTAAGCCGAATCTAATTACTGCAATGTATATTAGAAGCAGGGCACCATCAAAATTTTATTTAAATTAATCAGGTTTTGATTTAAGATATTAAATTCAAATTAATCATGTAAAAATGGAAATGATCCTTGACGTGCTTCCAGCTGTGACTTCAGTCTGTTTTCTCGTGAGTCACTTTCGGGATGTCTTGGGGGGAACATTACAAAAATTCACGCCGGTGCTATTTCAATTAGAGTTATTTAGCAGGACAGATGTAAAGAATATGGTATAATTAAGAAGGAGTTGATGACATGGTTACAGATTTTCAGGATTAAAAGAGAAAAAAAAATAACATGAACTAGAATGAAAATTGACTCCTGGCCATCATGCCCACGTGGAAGTCGGGAGGTTAAGCACTCATTAAAGATGGAGAAAGATCTGCAGGGACCCGGGACTTTTCCCCGGAGCGGTCCACACGGTCCTACTTTGGTTTCAACTTTGAAGTTTCATTAACAAGCCGGGACTAACTGATATTGCAATTCTTATCACACCTGAAATTACCTTTCCCTATGGCAATCATAGCCCCTGACTAATTTGAATCCAGGGTCATCAGAAACCTACGAGTGCTAAAAGAATACTTCAAGACCCATTTTAAATCAAATTGCATAGACTGGCATATATAATACCGCATGCTGAGGTCCACGTACTATTGATACTCGTGCGCAGATAGACTAGGTGTGATGCCATCTTTGGGAACGCATGCTGATTTGTCATATCTGTCACTTACAATATAGAAGAGAGAGGATGAGGCGCTTGTTCATACATGGACCGACCTTTAGAGAAGCACCAGATGGAGCTGGCAATAGTTCCTTATTCTTGCATGATAAGGCTGGGTTCGTAAAGGTTGTATCATTTGCCCAAAGCCTCCTATCTAATTGGACACAAGGGACAGAAATCACCCTTCTTCCGGTCTTTGCACACGGACTGGTACTGCTTGTTGGCCGCACCTCTGTCGTGGCTGACCTGTGGGTAAGCCTGGTTTCAAGCTTTAGAAAGCCCAGAGAGTCAGAAGACAACATCAAGAGTCCGTTATGGCTGTCATGATCAGAGCAGAAATCCTCGCAGTGTGGTTATGGCACTGGGCCCCTGTCTGTTTCCAGTGTTTGGCCGAACCCAGAGAGGCACTGGGGTGGGGGCTTTCCTACTAGAGGAAGTGACTCACTGTGGGTTTCAGAGTCTCAAACAATCGGCATTTCCACGTAAAGGGCAGCGTGTGTACCCTTTCTTCATGCCCCCGACAGACACTGCTGTTTGGCACTGGCTCCTCCATCTTGCTCTGCCCGAGCCAGGAGCGAGCGTGGGTCCCCACCTGTGTCAGCCGCTGCCGTCTTGGGGACTTCCGCCCTCACATGCTCCTGTGAGGTGTCCCGGCTCCTTTCAGGCTGAAGTCTGGGATCCTCCGTGGCCTGAGAGCCCCGAGAGAAAGTGAGGCTCTCACAGCGGGGAAGCGGCTCATTATTATTCCAGAAACTGGATTCGAGGAGGAAGTATGAGAGCCGGGTCTTGCTTTGGGGCTCTGTAATGAGTCTGGGGCTTGAAGTTCAACAGGGACACAGACACTTGTTTAAGGAGGAAGAGAGGGGAGCAATGAGGGGTACCCTGAAGAGTGGGGCTTGCTGCCCCCGAGTTCACGGGGTGGTCATCAGGAATGAGGAGGAATATGAGCGAAGATCCTGGTGTGATTGTGAGGGCCCCGGCCCACCCTCCCGGCCCGGGGCTGGTGTGAGACTCGTAGAGAGTAGATGATTCATTGATGGTCCTGCTTCCCACTCATGTGATATAAATATGTAATTACTCTTTCACAAGCACATTTCACACTACTTAAAAAATGAATCAGGTGGGAGGTTAAAATAATAACTTTTTTCTGGGTGGAAAATTGGGTTTTGTCAGTAAATGTTATTGTCAGTTGCTTATAAATCTGAGCAGCCTAATAAGAGGGTAGCAGTCATATTGATTCCTGGTCTCTGCTTCTTTCCTTCTCCTTGATACTTATACATTTGTGGCAGGTGAGGTGGAAAACGGAAAGGATTTGAATGCAGACTTCGCTGTTTCTGCGCTTTGGCCCCCGAAGAAGACGCTTTAGTTCTCTGAGCCTCAGTTTCTCCCTCATGAGAGATCAGAGTGTGAGATTTCAGACTTCAACTTCCCGCCTCCCATGCAGCAGGGCCTGAGTTTTCTCGCCTGGCCCTGAGCATCGGGACGATGGCCACGCCTCCCGCACCGCCCTCAGCAGGTAGGATTTTAATAGCTGGTTGACGCTTATCCATTAGCTGCGCTGACTCTTCCCCAGCCCTGGCTACCTGGGCATCGTGAAAGACAGTTGGTTCTTCAGAAGTCTTGAGTTCGTATCGAAGCTTAATAACTAACGTAAACGTTCTGTGATATGGAGGAAGCAGTTTCTAGTCCGGGCTTCCCTCACCTGCCAAGGGTCGCTGAGAGAAATCTAAGCTTCTCCGACCCTTTCTTTGACAGTCCTATGTGCTCCTTGTTAATCTGTCAACGTGCCTCGCTGGCATCTGTCTGCCCCAGGGCCTTTGCTCGTCCTGCTTCCTGTTTGTCTAGGATAAGTCTCCCCCCGGCGCCCCACTCCCAGATCACACTGCCTTATGGGTGTGAATCCGTCCCTAATGATGTTCTCCTGCCCTCGGCGTTTTCTGACTGTTTTTATTTTTCTTTCTAGCATGTTAGCACCTTCTGAAATTCCAGTTGTTACTGATTTATTCCTCTACTGCTGTGGCCCAGTCCACCACTGGCGTCAAACTTTCCTGTTTGCTACTCTAGCTGCCAACGGAGGGTCCACAGATACCCGGTGAGGGAACACCCAGGTCTGAAACAGAACGGGAAGCTGCCAGCAAGGGGAGGCGGCCTTGGCTCCGGGCTCGGGCCTCTTCGGAGGGGACCTGGGGCTCCGGGGACGACGGGGGACCAGTGGCCACCAGAGCCACTTGAACTGTATGCTTGGGAGGCGGCTGAACAGCCCGGACGGAGCCCCAGCCCCACGGCCACAGAGAGACGAGGGCGCTGAACGCCAGGCCGAGGGGGAGACGGAGGGAGGGCCGCGAGGGGCGGGGCGGGCAGGGCGGCGGCGGGGCCTGGGCGGACCGCGGGCCTGGCTTGCAGCTGCGGCGGGCACAGGCCTCTTGCGTCTTTGCCCTGAGCCCTTCGGAGGCCGGACGCCGTCCTATTTACGCCGCTCTGGCGGTCAGGCCGGGCTCCCCTGTGAGGGCGACATCCCTGGCGCCGCCTGGGAAGCCTGGAGGCCCCTGGAGCGACAGGTCAGGGACAGCCAATTACGAGGGCGAAGGTCCTGGCGGCTCCTGCTAATTGCTGCGGCCCCAGCAGGCCCTCAGGCGTCACCTCCTCCCGGGGCCCGGGCTCCCAGGGGCCACATCCTGCCCTAAGCACAGACCGTGAACTCCAAAGAGGTGCAAGTTTCACGTCTTCTTTGCCGTGGGTCTGGGAATGACTAAGAAAGGGGTCCGAGAACTCGGACCCCCTCAAGGTCCCCTTCTTAGGAGCCACCCCGGGAACAGAAACGCACATCAGTCGCAGGGCAGCGGCAGCAGGGCCCATCGGGGCCTCTTCCGAAACATGGCTGCCGGAGCCCCACGAGCCCCGAGGCCACCGCGGGAGCGCTGCGTCCGCAGAGCGGGCCACTGCTCCAACCCCGCGGCTGCCGCCGCCCGAGATGGCCCATTTTCGGGGACTTTGGGGCTGATGCATTTCCGCAATCGGAACTTATCATCTTTTAGGAAGTTACTGCGCAACGCCACTGCACACTCTGTGACGGCACAGAGAAAAGCCTGGGGCAGCCTGAGGGGGGGGCGCGGCATAAGGCAGAGGATTCGCACTAGGGAAAAGGGCGGGTTATCGATGACCTCATTTGAGCTCTGGCCGGCCAGGCCAGATTTTGCCACCAGAGACGTGATGGCAGAGGTTTTGGGGTCACGAGCTTTATTTGGAATCGTGGCTGCAAGAGAACGGGGCGGTTTGTGGCTGGTGACAAGACAAGGTCTTGCTCTTGTCCCCGGACGGATAATGCGCACGGCAGCCAAGGAGCGTGCACGCTTCGGTTTATAAACTACATGTTGTTTGCGAAGCTCTTCCTCAGGGCAGAGCAGGTGTGAGGTCTCGGCTGTCAGCCTCGCTGGGTCTGATCTGGGGCGATGCCCTTTGGGTGTGTCGCCCAACCTCCTCCCAGCGTGGCAGTTTGGGCTGAACAAAAACATCTTCACGTGGTCGGGACGCCGGCGGGGACCTGGGCCTGTAGCCCAGCATCACTGTGACCTCCAAGAGCCTCTACTGCGATCACACGGCACCTGCAGTGAACCGGGAGACGCGTCTGCATCCCGCACCAGCGCCTGGCAACTCGCATTCCGCCGAGTCTTTCTCCAGCCCAGGCTGGGCCATGGGGTGCCTTCCATCTGGGAAGATTTCCGTGGTGCCTCCCCACGCACTCGCCAGTGTCTGGCTTCCCGTTACAAAGTCACGCACTACCCTTGTAATGCACAGGGCCGAGTCACACGGAGACACTCGGGAAGGCGTCTGGCTCTCAGGTTGTAATTCGGAACTTTCTCTTTCAACCTCGGCAAGCACCGTTGACCTCTTCTCAGCTGAGGCGGCTCCTGAGAAAGAAGGAAGCCGCGCTTCATGTTCAGCCGGTGATCTTAACCCAGGTGCCCGCCTCGCGTGGGAGAATGGCTATTTTATCAAGGCCCCAAGAAACCTTCTCCCTCCTATCTGATAAGGCTGCGACATCCTGTACAGTGTGAAGATCAGAGGTGCCGCTCCCCTCCCCCCACCATGTGTCAGAGGCAGAGGGCAAAACAGGCTTCTTGTCACAGAGGAAGACCAGGCGCTGTGATTATGTAAGTGGTACAGTAGGTGCCGGTTCAGGGGTAGCAGGAAGGAAGGAAGGCGGTCCGGGTCTTCTAGGCAGGGAGCCCGCTTTCTACGGTCTGATTCTGGCAGCTGGGAGCCAGAAGGTGACAGGTCAGATAGCGTGGCTTTGGAGTAGCCATGTACAAACAGCTCCAGGGGCTTCACTGTGGGCACTTTCACACCTGCGAAGTGACTCTGGAGGCCGCGTGGTCACACAGAGCTCTCGGGATGGGTGGAATCCGACGCAGGGCACCCAAGCTAGCAAACTAACAGCCTAAGCTCACAGTTTTGCAGACATCTTTCCATTGGATACTTTCCAGCCTGGCATCCTCATTATTTACTCCCCTTTACCATCGGGAGCAGGAAGACATGACTGGCACAAAGGATTTGCCAGTGTCCTGGTGATGGCAAATGCCAAAACCAAGCCATACTAGACTCAGTCCTATCTGACTCTCAAGGTACTAATTCTACGATCATGCTCTTTTTGAAACTAAAGCCAAAGCAACAACAGCGACAAAAAGCAAAGAACTGATCAGTAGCAATAACAGCTGGAAAACAAACGTTGTACTAATCAAAGTGCCACCTTTGTAGGAGTTTTTCAAACCACACATGGTTCCCAGGAGATCAGGAGAGACGGGAAATGAGTGTGGCCTTCTTTCCAGCGCAGTTTTTCTCATAGGTAGGGGTGGCTGTGACAGATGCCAAGTGGGTGACACGGTGCCATCTCAAGTTCTCTGCCTGGCGAGTCCCTGGGCCTTGGAGGCAGAGCCTGGGGCTCTGTGTCCTTAACACATGCCTTTCGCAGTGCGAGCCCGGCCACTTGTTTTGCTGCACAGCCTCTGAAGCCAGCCTGGTGCCGCCCTGGGAGTCTCCTGGCCACAGGTGAGGTTGTGCGGCCTCAGCAATGCCCAGGGGGCCAATCAGGCTGGGCCTGCATGAGGTAAGACGGAGCGGCGTCCCGTGTGCTCTGGGCTCCTCAGAAATCTCAGCAGATCAATGTCACCGTGGCTTTTAATTACCCCTCCTAGGCCTCATCATTATTTCATGGCCTCTAATACGCCCAGCAGGCAGCCCTGGGCACACAGATAAACAGCCACCCAGCATGGTCTGGCCCCCTGGGATGCTGCCCACTGCAGATGCCCAGCCCAAGGGATGGTGGCCTGCCAAGGCCCTGGCCTTGCTGAGTGCAGAACATGCGACACCAAGACCTTTCTGCCATCTTTCCTTAAAGCAGAGACCCAGCATTTGTTCACTGAGGACCTACTATGTGCAGGCATGGGCCTGGAGGTCAGAAGTACAGCCATGGCTCCCAGGGACTTCCGGGTTCTCATTCTCTGCAAGGTCATTGGCGGGCCCTCCACGCACACAGCCTTGTTCTCACACTGGGGAGATTTTGAGCCCTGGAGACAGATGACAGGACCTGGGGACATTTTGCAGTGTCACAGCTAGGGGAGGACTAGGGGCGGGATGTAGGCGTGGAGGCCGGGACGTGGCTCAGCCTTCCAGTCTCCCGCGAAGAGGAGCCACCTGGAGGGGACGGCACCCTGCGAGCAGCTCCGGGAGACTCAGGAACTGCTCCCCTGCTGTGGAGACTGCCAGGCTGCGGGTTCCGCTTCCTTCTTCAGCACTAGAGGTCCAAAGCACTCCTTCTACTTCTCCTCCCATCCCCCTCCTGAAAACCCTCCAGTTACCTGCTGAGTCCCAAGCATGGTTAACCGTCATAGTTAAAGGACTTGGGAGTGGCTTATCATTTTAAATCGGTTAGAAATATGGTGCCAGCCTTTTAAAATGGCGTCTCTGGCCGGGCGTGGTGGCTCACACCTGTCATCCCAGCACTCGGGAGGCAGAGATAGGAGGATTGTTGACTTTAAGGCTTGCCTGGGCACCATAGTGAGCTCAGGGCCAGCCTGAACTACAAAGCGAGACCCTGTCTCAAAAAAAAAAAATGGTGTCTCTTTTGGTTGTGCGCATGTTCTGTGGGGCTTCTTTGCGTGAACAAGGTCACCATGGCTTCCACTGGGGCCACACTGACTGGACCCAGGCTTGGGAGGCACTCAGCAGAAACCTACCCCGTGGACAAGTCAATTGTGAATTTTGTGTGCATGGGGGGCGGGGGGCTCGACAAACCGGTCCAGACCGGAGTCCCCTCAAGGTCAGGGACAATGCCCTTTCCATTCTGCCAAATCCTGCTACCCCGAAGCCCCCTAGATGAACAAAAACTGGGTCCCGGGAGCTGTGCAGGACACAGGTCAGATGCAAGGAGCTGCCTCCACTCCTGTGCTGTCCCCACACTGCCTCTCAGGACGAGGCTGTCAAGGAAGGAAGGCAGAGGGACAGGAGTGGCCCTCTACGCTCCTCCTCAGCCCGGACGCGGCGCTCCCTCATGACGCACTTCCAGGGACATCAAACAGCTGTCAGGGCTCTTCCTGTGTGATATTCAGAGGAGAAAGGATTCCTGTTTGTGGAGGACTCATTAACTCCAGTAACCCATGTATGTTCTCAAGTGTCACCCTCGGAGCAGTCCTTCAGCGGAAGTATTTCTTTCCTCATTCTGCACACATGTTCTGACTTTCCCACATTCACAGAGACTGCAGGTTTTAGAGCTGGCTTCTAACTCAGACAGTCCGACCTCAGAACCTATGCTCTTTCCTCCGCCAAAGGCCGCAGAAGGGCCCCAAAGTGCGTGAAAAGGCCTTGAATGACTCCTTCAGTCAGTCAGTGACAGGGATGGAATACTTGGAACTTTAAACCTGCTGTGTTTGCATTTTTCCTGGATTATGGAAGGAAATTTCGGAGGTTTTCCCATATAGGAAGAGGCAGAGGGTGTTTCATTTGAAGAGGAAGACAGAGGCTGTTCTATCTTGGCTCCTTAAAAAGAAACAGAAAACAGATTCTTCCTTATAATAGTAAAGGTGGAGCCTGAAATGAGGACCTTTAGATTCCATGTTCTCTGACTTCACTGTGCCTCTGACTGAGTTCTTTCATGTCCAGCTAGATTTAGGCGTCTTTCTTGAATTCAGAATATTTATGGCTGAATTTGGATCAATCCGAAGGAATGCTGGGTATGTTCAATTAAACTCTGGCTGTCTCTGACTAAATTCTGGGTGCCTCTGACTGAGCTCTTGACACCTGTAGCTTCCTCTCCTCTGCGTGTGGAGCGGTGCGTGGCTTGAGTCCTGCCAGACACTCCTCTGTGACTGACTGTCTCCATTCCTCCTCCTAGGGTTTCCCCTTTATGATCTCTGTGTTTTGGTCACACTTCGGTACTGGTGCCCCACACCTCCATCGCCCCTCCAATTTAGTGATGTTCACACCCGTTTCCACATCTGAGCTTCCTAGGGGGCTACAGAGCAGTAGCAACAGACCTCCTGTTCTTGAGTCACTTCTTTCTCTCCGGTTTTTTTTTTTTTTTTTGATAGGCTCTCACTTTATAGCTCAGGCTGGCTCTGAGCTCACCGTGAGGAGGTAGGGGCTAAAACAATCTCTCTCTCTCTCTCACACACACACACACACACACACATACGCACACACACAACTGTAGAAAAATGTGTCCCCATTTCCTCCCATCCCGTGCTGGAGGCCTCCACATTTTAGCGGCCTCCAAAGACATACTTTTGCTGAGTGACACAGGTCTCGTTAGCGCTTCATTTTGACTGAAGCTTCGGCAGGGCAAACCACAAGCCAAGTGTCAACTGGCTGAGCACCCACCCAGGTGACTGGGGAGCTTGGGGCGGCCACCTGCACGTCTGGTCATGCTGGGGGCAGGGACAATGAGGCTGAGGTTGAGCAAAAGCCGCTGGGGCCTGGGAGAGGAGGGAGGGAAGGGGCAGAGAGCGCAGCCTGCTGCCAGCTGCTCAGTCTGGCATGGGCTCAGCGCTGTCCCTGTGAGGTCTAAAAGCAGCCAGGAAGTTTACCATGCTGGTCCATCCCCACCCGCCATAAAAATATCAGGGGGAGGCAAACTTCCTGCAGGAAGGAGTCAGGGACCTGTCGCAGTGACCCTCTGACCCCCAGAGCCGAGTGACCGGGACACTTTGGAGGAAGCGTGGCTGCAGCTGGCAGTCCCGGGATCGGGGTTTGCAGGAAGCCGGCTCATCGGTGCCACCCGGCTCTCGGCCACAGCCGGGCGGTGGCTTGCCCTGAGGAACACGCATGTGTCCGGGGCTTTGCACCCAACAGGCTCCCGCTCCTTCTAAATAATTAGGCTGACGTCTGGGGATGATTTATAACCACAGTTTATTTGACACAACAATAAAACTCCAGAGTTTGGCTGGGCGATGAAGGCCGCTGAGGCCGAAATGTGAACGTGATATTGTTAAGCTAAAGAAAATGCATCTATAAATCACATTACACGTCCTTATGGGAATCGCAGACTAATGTTCTCACGTTGACAGGATTTTGGATTCTGAAACCAGGTTTATGAAACGGTTGCGAAGGAAAAAGTCGCACAAACAAAACAAAACTTTGCGGTGGGTGAGTAGGGAGAAAGGGGGACGGTGCTCTAATGGGGGGAGTCAGAGGAGGCCCCTTCCGGGAGGGCAGGGGACGGTGCCCACCGAGGCCACGGCTGTCACACGCCAGGCACAGTGCTGGGCCACGTCGGAGGCATTTCTGTTACTCCTTGAAGTAGCCCCACAGGGTGGCCGTGGGTGGCAGAGGGGCCGCAGAGCGACACCACGGCTCCGGCCACTCGGCGCTGGGGTGGAAAACCAGGATTTCACCGCCCGGACTGTCCCCGGAGCCTCCGCTCACCCCACTGTCCGCGGTGAGCGAGCGGGTGTCACAGGAGGGCTGGAAACCCACGCCCTGCCTTGGCACCACTCCGCCACCCGCCAGCCGAGACTCCGTCCGCGTCCACACAGCGAACGCGGTGACGCCAACGGGGTCCGCTCGGGACAGTACTCAGTGTGACGAGATGCGGAGCTACCACAGTGGTCAGTAACGGGCGGCCGAGGCTGGGCGGCTTTCCCTTTGCCTCCTCTTACAGACCCGAGCTGAATTACACACGGCTGTGGAGCTGGGCGGCTCGCTGGACTTGCGGACTGTGACTGACCAAGTGGTGTCACTTGATGTACCCAGCCAAGCTCAAGGCCCTGAGAAACGGTGTGGGGTAGGGGACAGTATTCCCCGGCTCCTCAGAATCAAGAGGCGGTCTGGACATTTCCAGACAAAGCTGGTGCTCTGAACCTGGAGGGTACCTCTTATACAGGTACAAAATATGTATGAGATAAAGCTTGCCAGCCTTTTAATCTTGATAACCAATTGCTGAATTGCTCTTCAGAAAGACTGGGGAAATTTAAGTCCTCTTATAGGAGTATCTGCCCTCCAACCCTTTGGTAATTCTTTGGACTATGATGGTACTCTCCAATCCGATAGGTGGACTTTTTCTTTTTTTAATCTCATTGTCATTTTAATTTGAATCACTTTAATTGTTGGTAAGAATTAGAATTCTCCTGTATCCATAGTCATAAGTATTTTTCTCTTTGTCAGCTTCCTCTTCATTTCCCTTTGTAGAGTTTTCTGTTTCACGGAAGAACTTTTTGCTGTGGACTTGCTCGCATCTGCGTTTGGCACGCTGGCGGGGCCGTGCTTTTGTGTACATTGCAAATATTGCGATGGAGGAAAGAAATTTATCATTTTCACACTTTCAGATGCAAAAACATTTCCTTTGTGGGTTCTTCTTTTTATGTCTTCCTTGTAAGACCTTCCCTGTGATGAAGTCATAACAAACACGATTTCCATCTTTGATCACAATGTTTTCCCTTTAACTTTAGTTGTATAAATTCTGAGTAAGGTTTTAAAGTGATGTCCCTTCCTCCAAGCAAACAGGGGCACTGGATAGCGGGGTTGAGGGAAGCAGAACGCTTGGTCGAGAAGCAGCTCCTTACCAGGCTGCTTACCATGGGAGTAGCAAAAATATTCCAGAATCATGTAGAATCTGCAGCCAACTGAAGGCTCACCTGTGCAGCCTCCCCTCCCCCCGCCCTGGAATTTCTCTCCCTCACCCTCATCCTCTTCTCCCCACTGTTATCAGTCGAGAACTTCTCCCTAAAAGAACTTCCCGGTGATATCTTACAGAATCCTTATCTATTGGTTGCTTCCAAAGCAAGTTCCTAATTATTATTATTATTTTTCTTTTGCTGGTACCTGGGATTGAACTCAGCCCCCTGTGCTTCCAAGGTAGGTGCAGTGCCACTTGAGTTAAATCCCTACCCCTCCTAATATGTTTTTATAATTTGAATCTTGATTGGTACATTTTATGTACACATCCTGATTGCATGCAATACTGAAAATGTGTACCAGCATATGATACAATTTAATTCTCATTTTTCCCATTCCCCCACCCACCCTACAACTCCCACCCCTATATACATAAGCTTTGTTTCCCTTTTTTTATTACCATCATATTTTTCTTCCCCTTGTTATTTACTCCTAGGCCCCATTTCCCTTTGAATATTTTCTATTTCACGATACCTTCCATGTATTCTAGAGCTCATTTACACCTTCAGTTTCTCATACCAGAGAAAAGATATCATATTTATAAATCTGTGACCTATTTATTTCACTTATGAGTATGTCCTGAAGGTACATCCATTTGAATAAAATGACTTAAACTTATTCTTTATGGCAGAGTAATACTCCATTTTATAGAAAAACCACATCTTCATTCAGTCTTCTGTTGATGGGCATTTGAGTTGTTTCCAAGATATAGCTATCACTAACTGAGCGAGCTATCTATCTATCTGTCTATCTATCTATCTATCTATCTATCTATCTATCTATCTATCTATTATGTATGTATGTATCTATCTATCTATCTATTATCTTTGTATGTATGTATGTATCTATCTATTATGTATATATGTATGTATGTATCTATTATCTTTGTATGTATGTATGTATCTATCTATTATGTATATATGTATGTATGTATCTATTATCTTTGTATGTATGTATCTATCTATCTATTATGTATATATGTATGTATGTATCTATCTATCTATTATCTTTGTATGTATGTATGTATCTATCTATCTATCTATTATGTATATATGTATGTATGTATGTATGTATCTATTATCTTTGTATGTATGTATGTATGTATCTATCTATCTATCTATTATCTTTGTATGTATGTATGTATCTATTATGTATATATGTATATATGTATCTATCTATCTATTATCTTTGTATGTATGTATGTATGTATGTATGTATCTATCTATCTATCTATCTATGTGACAGGGTCTTGCTTTGTAGTTCAGTCTGGTGCCAAGCTCACTATGGAGCCCAGGCAAGCCCAGAACTCAGAAATCCTCCTGCCTCTGCCTCCCGAGTGCTGGGATGACAGGCGTGAGCCACCACACCCGGCACTGTGGTACGTGGTATTGATGGCTGGTGGGCTGCAGTCACCACGCCCAGCATTGTGTGTGGTTCCCAGGGATGGAACCAGGGAGCTTATGCTTGCAAGGCAGGTGCTGGAACCACTGAGCTAAATCTCTGGCCCAAAATGAGCTGCTGTTTTGAGCCCCACGTTAATCCAGTGGTCACCCCGGCCGTGTCCTAAGCAGATCAGTCGTCTGTCACCCTGGTGGGAGGAACTGAGAGGGCGCAAGGAGGGAGGGGGGAGATTTGGGATGAATCAGGAGCTTCCCGGGGTGAGCTAAGTGGACATCAGCGGTCTGGCCAGTGGAGAAACCGCTGCGGGAAGCTGCGCTGGTGTCCTGCACCCGTCATGAGTACCGGAGAGGCCGGGCGGGGCGGCTCGCACCTGTCATCCCAGCACTCGGGAGGCAGAGGCAGGAGGATGGCTGAGTTCCAGGCTTGCCTGGGCTCCATAGTGAGCTCAGGGCCAGCCTGAACTACAAAGCGAGACCCTGTCTCAAAAAAAAAAAAAAAAAAGTACCGGAGAGAAGCAGGCCGGCCTCGGAAATGGCTTTCCTGCAGCAGAGCCGACTTCCGGTCTCTGGGCAGCAGTGTGTCAGGCTCCTGCGGGGGTTGGAGATATCCAGGGGGTGCCTGTGGGCTTTCTCTGAGTTCACAGGGATCGGGCGGCTGTTCGGCAGTGAGCTTCAAGGTCCTCGTTGAAGAACACGGGACTTGAGCACCAGCTTCCAGCTTCCACCCCCGATCCCAGGGTCCCCAGAAGGCTAGCCTTGTTCCTGCCCTGCCCCCTTCCCGGCACTGCTAATCCCATGAGGCCTCCGGAGAACCAACTACCCTTTTTCTCTCTTAGTATGTACAGAACATGCCAAAGATGTACCACGTTTCAGCTGCTCTCCGCAGTGTCAGTACATGTTTGGAGACTCAGGGTCACACAGAGCAGCTCTTGCCATTGCAGAGATAAAGCTGACCCATATTCATCTCATGGGGTCTCAATAAATTTAGTCTTCAAATATATTTATGAACGTTTTTCTCTTCTTGACGTCTGCATTTTGGGCAGACTCTGTATTAGCGATGCAGCATGGTGGGTTTTGATTCGGAATATTCAGATACACACAGAATGTATTTTGACGAATTCCACCCTCCCCTGTCCCCCCTGTCCTGCCCCTCGCTCCTTCCCTGTCCCCCTTCTCTTCTGTAACAGTCCTGTTCCTACTTCGATGTCATCTCTTTCTTTCTCTCTTCTTTATGGATTCCACACGTGACAGAAAACATGAGATTTCACTCTCTGGGTCTGGTTCCCTTTACTAGCACGATTACCTATCGTTCCATCCATTGACCTGCAAAGAAAAAGGATTCACTCTTTTTTATGGCTGAATAGTATTCCACGATGTGTACAAAATATATTTGCTTTATCTGTCGGTCAGATGATGGGCACCTAGGCTGGTTCCGTAGCCTCACTAATATGAACTGTGCTGTCAGAAGCGTAAGCATGCTGACTTGAATTATTACCAAGGAGTGGCAGAGGCGGGTCAAATGGTAGCTCTCATTTTAGTTTTTTAAGGACTGGCACACTGCTTTCCACAGTGGCCGCACAGACTGGCAGTCCCCCCAGCAGTGCAGTAGGCTTCCTCCCACCTCTCTGTGCTTGAGCCAGCATCTGTCAGGATTATTCCCTATTCTGTGTTCTTGATGACAGCCATTCTTACCAGAGTGGGATGGACTCTCAGTGTCATTTTGATTTGCACTTCCCTAAGGACTAAGAACAGTAAACTGCCAGAAACTGCTAGGAAAAGACACAGAGGAAGGACGGGAGTCATAGGCACAGGCAGAAGCTTCCTGAATAGACTCCAAGAACACAGAAATAATGACAAGAATTGAAGAAAGGGGTGACACCAAATTTCCAACTGTCTGCATGATCAATGAAACAAGAGTGAAGAGACCCTCTATGGAACAAGAAAAAGTCTTACCAGCTGCTCTTCTGACAGGATGTACAAGAAACTCAAAACAAATGCAGTGAGTCCTTGACTTACAAACAAGCCCCATTCTGGGAGAACTTTCCTAAGTCAATTCTTTTGTAAGTCATGCACCTTTGACACAAATACATAATGTAAAGCATGAAGAATGAATCCTCCACGACACTGCTGCTTTTCCAGACATCCCAGGGTCTGACTGGGCTGGGTGATGAACAGCTCTGCCCTGTGCCATGTGGAGTGAGCACATAGTGGCCCAGCTGTGCCAGCAGACTCATGAGCTATGTCCAAGACTTGCTCCCATCCACGTAATGTGAGGTCCGTTGTGAGCTGTGAAAGTTTGCAACTCAGACGTTCACAAACTGGGGACATGCTATAATGAAGTCAGTCTAAATGACAAATAAATTAAGTCAATGCTTCTTGAGAGAAAAGGCAAATGACCAGTACGCAACACAAGACTGAGCAAAAGAGATCAATATCTGATTTCAAAATATCCTACAAAGCCATAGTTACAAAAACAGCATGGTACGGGCATAAAGAGGGACACACAGACTTGAATAGAACAGAAGACAGAGAGACTAACCTATGTGATTACAGCTGGTTGATTCTTAAGAGAGAAGCCCAACGCGCACTTTGGAGAAAAGACAACCTCTTCAACAAATGACGCTGGGAAAGCTCGGTACCCACAGAGACAGGGCTGAAGCCAGATGCCTGTCTCACTGTGTACAAAATCAACTATAGGAGGACCGAAGATCTGAAGTAAACTGCTCCTTATAGGAGGAGTTTCTGATAGGGAAACACCACGGGGGCGAATGCAGGGTCCCTCCGCTGAAGAAGGAGAGCAGAGCCCTATCTGGGGTGGGGGAGGGGGTGGGGGTTGCATGGGGCTCCCCAGAGGCTGCCCAGGGAGGCTGCTGTGCAAACAGATGGTGCAGGATGGAGCTCAGTGAGGACCAGTCTTGAGTGTGCAGTGCTCCTCAGGGAGCGATGCAGGGCCAGGGTGGAGCAGGTGACAGGAAAGAGAATGGAGGAAACGCAAGCCTGAGACACGATCCTGTCTCAAGGGTGCCCCATGCCTGGGGACCCTGCAGTGTGAAAGGACAGAAGCCTGAGACGCTATAGTTCTCCCATGTACCTTTGCTCCTTCGCCAGCCTCTGCAGGGCCCCCAAATCCTTTCTAACCCGTAGACCCCTTCTCCTTCCTGCGTAACGAGGGGCCAGACTTCAAATCCCAGCTACACTCGCTGAGGTGTGGGGCTTTGGTGTGTTCTCCCTGCCAAGCGCTGCACGGTACACTTTTGTGGCTCGTAGGAGTCTTCTGTGGCCTCGCCGTGTACCAAGTTCTGAGCGCAAAGACAGTACCTGCAGCATGACAGTGGCCATGTCCCTTGGGGACATCTAAAGTCTCACAGGCACAGGACTTCAGGGTGAAGGAAAAATGGGCAGATGACACCCGAAGTGGACAGTGTCACCCGAAGTGGACCCAAAGAGCAGGAAGTACGGGACTGGCTGGAAGGAAGAGCCCATGGCCACTTGGGCCGTGTTTCTTCTAGATCTTTCTCTTTCTCCCACAGAGCCAGCCACCCTGAGCGTTCACAGCCAGTGCCCCTCCGTCTGGATGCCACCCTTCCCTTGGCTGGCATTTAAATAAGGCAGCTTTGGCGGGAGGTGGAGAGGGCCGGAAGAAACTTCCTGACTCGCGGCCCCTGAAACGCGGGAGCCACCGCTGTATAATGATCGGGGTTGGCTCAGAAGAGGGAAGCTTGGTTCAAAATGTATGAGTTCATTTTTATGTTCTACCGAGAAAATTTATTCAGTGTGACTGCTCAGTAGCGAGCGCCGTAAAACACCTTAATCCCTGGTTGAAGAAAGGTAATGCCTTGACAGATGTGTGCCTCCTACTTTCCCCCCGGCCATGCCTCAACAACAAACCTTTATTTCTGCTTCTCGGCTGTAGCCGGCAAGAGAAAAAATGAGGCGAGCAATAAAGCAGTCAGACATCTCAGGAGCCAGGCGGCGATGCAATCGCAGTGACAGATTTTTAATGTGGCGGGAGAGATTGACAGGGAAATGTCTTCGGAGCAAGCGCTCACCAGATGGAATGCAAACGGTTTATTGGAGGAGAGAGCCGCTGCTGAACCGCGGCGAGGGCGGGCGCGAGGTGGTCTCTGGCTGCTGCCAGTAAACACGCCAGGGAGGGGGCTGGGCGGGCGCCAGAGCACCCCGGAGCAGGGCCGAGGACGGGCGCCGCCCCCGGGGACCGCCGGCCTCCCATGCCAAGCTGGAGGCCGGTCGGCTGGGAAGGCTGTGGCCTCGGGCGGCTCAGCTCCGGACCCCAGACGGGGCGGGCGATGCTGATGGCGCTCACCACTGTGGCTCTGCAGCCTGGAGGTCGTGCCAGGGGCAGAGGGGGTCGCTCCACAGACGCCGTCAGCATTCACTGGTGCCAGGCCCTGCGGCCGTGAGGGGAGGGGCCTGGCCGGAGCTCAGGAGGGGCGCACGAAAAGCATTTGTTAATTAAGACTCTGTAAAGAAAGCAGGGTTGTGTGTGACTATATAAATGTATGTATGTCTGTCTACCCATTAGCCACCCATCCATCCATCCGTGTACATAACCATCCATCCTTCCACCTCTCCATCCATCCTTCCCTCTACCCGTCCATCTACCCATCTATTTATCCATCCGTCCACCTATCACTAGTGTTTCCTTTTAAAATCAGATGTCTATACTTTACTTCTAATCTTCTTTGAAGTAGCAAAAATATAATAGCATCCTTCATTTCAAAACATCTGCAGAAGTGTAGAAGGGCATTTTACACAGGTAGAGCAGAAAACCATTTGCTACGATTCGCCAGTAGTATGCGTGAGCCCAGAGACACAATGTCACAAGAAGGGCCAGATGTTTACAGAGCTGTGGTCTACAAGACTGTAGGGATGACAGAGGAGAGAAATAAAATACTTCTTGAAGGGATCCTGAAGTCCATTTCAAAACACTGACAATATGAATCCCCGACCCTCATGACGCTATAGGTTTGGAGCTTGTTCCAGTGTCGTCACGAGCTGGGCCTGACCTGGACTGTGGATTCCTTCTCTTTTCCCGCCTCAGTCTCTCCAGCTGGTAAACTGGCTGCTCAGAGGGACTGATTCCTCCCACTTCTTGATGTGGCTAACATTTTTAGGGTGCTAAGTGCAGGTTTCTGCCAGTGAACACTCTCAAAGCAAACAGGAACTTTAAAACAACAAAGCGATGGGTGACACGCAAAAGTGGAATGTGCTCTCACAATCCATAGTACAACGAAGATGCTTTCTCTAAATAACCCATGCCAGATGAGTCATCGCTTCAGAAAAATCCGATTTAACATAAAGACACCTCTGGCAGCAATGGGAGCTAAACCCTGCTCGTCGCTGGATGCAAATAAATGAAACCCTCTGTTTCAAATGGACGGTGAGTCAAGTCGAAACCTGTTGTCACAGCCCTACAAAATGTAGACCTGTGAGATTTCATGCCAGACGATGGGGGCCATACATCCTGGAATGGGGGAGGGTAAGAAAAATAGCGAATGGAAGGACAGAATGGGAAAAAAATAAAACTGCGTGTTCCTCTGTGGCATAAGCGTGGTCCTCATCTCTCCCAAGACCGAAGTCCACAGGGTGATGACAGGCAGCGTGAGCCCAGCAGAGGGACCTGGGTGGGTCCGTCCGGCCTGGCTTGGTGCTAAGAGGTCTCCTGAGCCCTTGGCGTGCGGCTCTGTTTTCCAGCTCCGAAGCACACTGGGGCTTCCGCTTCCGAGAGGAAAACAGAGCTAACCACGTTGGAGCGCAGGGGAGGCTGTGTCTGTGAGGCGGGCAGCTGGCACACTTGCCGCGCAGGTTCTGTCCTGCCCACGCTACGGCCTCAGAGGAAATCGCCCGGAGCGCCTCGCCTGTCTGCTCAGCCCAGCCTTTCCACCTTTGTCTTAAGACAAATGGCCAAATAAACAAACAACTTCGTTTTGCACGGACTACTGTTCTCCGGGACTCCTCTACCATCCTGTTCATATTTACTTCTGAAAAAATGAAAACCCTGCTTGGCTTGAGAGTCTAGCTGAGTAAGGACATTTCGCTGCAAACACTAAACAGGGTTAAAGGTTTAGAAGACAGACAAATAGGCAGCTGGATTTTGGACTGGATACAGAAGGTTTCAATGGGTTTATTAAAAACAAAAGGCACGGCAGTGACTTCTTGATTTGATTTTGCACTGTCTTTCCAAGGTTCTTACACAGGTTTTTAAAATTTAAAAATGTAGCACAAAAAAGCCTTTTCTCTCTCTCTCTCTCTCTTTCTTTTTTTTTTTTTTCCAGGGAGAAAGAACAATGGGGCTGGGGACATAGGGGGCGGTGTTGCCCAGTGGTGGAGCATTTGCCAAGCAGGCAGAAAGCCCTCTTTCCATTCCCAGCATGAGGGAATAAGAAAGGAAGAAAGAGGGGGAGGAGGGAGGGAAGGGGGGAGGGAGGGAGGGCAGATGATGGGCTAGAGGCAGAGGACTTGTTCCAGTTCTGACCCAGTTCCTATTTACCACTGCGTGTTCAGGTATCAACGCCTGAGCACGTCTGCCCATGAGCTGGTACCAAAGCTGTGCTGTACAGTTCCCATGGGATCCCATGACAGGTGCGTGTGACTGCTGAGCCATAGAGATTCCCAAAGACCCCCCTGTTGGAGCATGATAACTGCCCTAAATAATCATCCTAATATCTTTTGGGACAAGGACGAGAATGCTTCAAACGTCGTCTGCCAGATGAGTCACGTACGTTTCCAATCCTACATCCAGGTCAAAGTAGTACTAAATAATTTTAATTCCAAAGTATGGTGGGTGTGGTGGAAGGTCAAGTGTATTGACTCTGAGAGGCACTGGGGCCTTGGTGTAGCACACGTCTGGGGGCCTCTGGGTGGGTCACGGGGTGTGGCCTTGGGGTCTGGGCCTGGGCTCTGCCACGAACTGAGTGGCTTTGCTGCAGTACACCCTGCTCTCATGACGTTCCTGCTTTGGACCCAACAGACCATGGACTGAACCCCTCTGAACCATGCACCAAAAGAGCTCCCCTCCTTTATGTTATGCAGGGTACTATGTTCCAGGCACCTAATATAAGACTCAAACCTTAATGCCTTTCTCGGTTATAATTACTAAGTCTTATATTATGCCAGTTCTCCCTTTGCTTGTGGCGAACAGAGAAGCTGCCCTGACTCTACAAGGACTGTGCCAACGCTTTAAGTTTGCTTCACTTTGTTTGGAGGGAGAAGGTACCATCAAAGTGCTGGTCATTTCTAATGATGCTTGGACTCCACAATCCTGTCTGTCTGTCTGTAGCCTCCCCAGGGTCCTCAGCTGCAGACGGAGGGCTGGGCCTGCAGGTGATTTCTACAGCCACTTGCTTCCTTTGAAGCTTTGGATTTAAGACTTCTGTGTGATACACACTATGTACAGACCATAAGTCACATTCACTTTCTTAATTTTAAAGAATGGAGAAAATGTTAAAAATATAAAAAATCTAGAGATGCCCAGAGTTTGTGTATATTTAAGATTTTAGAAAAGCAGATGTGCATATTTTTGATCACGTACACAAATGGCTTCATACTGTCATGTATACTATCATATAGAGATCATCACTCCTTGGGGCACATTTTCCCCCACATCAGGAAGTATAATTCTGTAATAAAATGTTTCCTTCTCTACTTCCTAGTTAGAAATGAAGCCTTCTGAATACAGGGACTTCCATCTGGTGCACGGCTGTATGTTTGGATTTAAGACAGTGCTGAGAACACAAGAGACCCTGATACATATTTTGAGTAAACTGACCCCGTCTTGTGCATATCACAGCTGGTCCCATGTAGATGCCCCTGCCCTGACCCTGAAGATCTGATACAGTGGGATCTGGTCCTTTCTGTCCACTGCTCTCGCTCAATCCTGGACACAGACCTTGGCACTAAGTAGGTGCTCAGTAAATCCTGCCCAATACATAAACACCATGTCTTAGCATTAAATGTTGCTACCTCTAAAATAGCTTGTATGAACACCAATGTGGTGAGTGTCTTTGTGGTTACTAAGTCTTCAAATGAATTCCAGAGATATGACTATTGGCTCAGTGTGTGGGGATATGTGAAATAGACACAGACTAGAAATCTGCTAGCCAGGATTTTTTATTTTGTGTTTGTTATTGTATTTACCTATTTTATATACAAAAAGTAAGTGAAAATGATACTTCTTTTTCTTGAAAAGTCTGCACTAAATCTCACTCCAAAATTTTGATAAAATGTTACATTTCCTTAATTTATTTTACATTTTTTCAACTGCAAGAGGTTCAATATTTTAGATATTATTTTAATGTTTACTTTCTCAGGGGTTCATTTTTATTTTTTCTTTTCTTTTTTTTTTCACTAAGTAAATTAAAATGCATAAGACTTTGGGGCTGTAAATGACAAATAGTAAATACCGTCCACTACTGTTATAACTCATGCATTTTCTTTTCTTGTTTTTATTAATTTTTAAGAATTTACATGTTACAGATCATATAAGCACATTTACATGTTATTAGCCAGCACATATATTGATTTTATCCATTTTGATATTTTATTGTAATATTGTTACAGCTAGCCTCAATTTATTCTATTGCTTGTTCATTTTTTGTTGGTTTTGTTTTCTCATATTGTAGGTGATGTCATTTTTGAAACACGTGGATAACTGTCAATACACTTTTCAAACTCATAAACTCATGTAGCATTTACAGCACGGATTCAGTTGAAAAAAATACCAGAAGATATATTATATTGTTAAATAAAATCCTGTTTTGTTTGTGGTTTTCCAGGCAGCTTAATGTATATTTCTTCGATGCTCTGATGACCCTGGCGGGGGCAGCCGCATAACACTCACTAATAGACCCCTGCCGCGAGGCCGACTGGAAGTGGGTGACCAGGGCTGGCCTCCGGCCTCGGGTTATTTTCCGGATCCTCCGCAGTTTGGCTTTTCCCTCAAAACCTTCAGGAAAGCGATGGTGACAATGAGGCCGGCAGTGCTGATGAAGGTGACTAATTCTAGGTGTGACGGCGGCATTTCGGCGCGCTCTGCTCACCTGTCATTTGCTAAGTCCAATGTCAGGGTGGAGTGAGATAATGAGGGTTTCCTGCCTGCCCGAGGTGGACCAGCTGTCTCCATGGGCATGATCTTAGCTAATCCCCACTGCACACACTGGCAGGATGAGTTATAATTCCTTCTTGAAGGACAGTAACTTCCGGCTCCTGGGCCCCCCTCCCGTGCCCCCAAATTACCACGGGTGTAGCTCAGAGGCAGAATTCCAACCCAGAGGGTGCCCACCAAGGCCAAGAGCCGCCCCCACCCTCTCCACAGCATTCAGCCTGACAACACCAGCCCCTGACTTTGAGTGGCAAATTACAGCCTGGCTGTATAATAGCTCTCCATCTTATTTATTCATTTTTTTTTGAATTTCTAAAAAATCGTGGCAAGCAGATCAGCATGGCCCCCTGCCCCCCGCACTGTGGAAGTTTGATAATGTATGTCCTAACCGCTTAATTGATTGATTACCCCGCTGCAGCTTCCTGAGGTACCGAATTTATCTCTAATAGCCAGAGTCAGGCTCTGCAGGCAACCGTGGGGGGGACGAGGGTCCCTTGGTGTCGATTTGCTCTTAACTGGAAAGTCATTACCACTTAATACATGTAGATTGTGTTGAAAGAAAATTATGTGTAATGAAATGAGGGAAAAATTAGTGGAGTGTTATGGGCGAAAGCAGATGTTAGGGAGGAATTATGCTAGCAGAGATAATCACCTTCGCTGGTATTGTGTGTGCCGGGTGTTAACTGGGGGAGAGAGCTAAATGAATGCATTGATCGACACAGATTCGCCCCTCGGAGCGGCGGCGAGGGACAGCCCCAGTCCCACCGGCCGGCTCTCCGCTCGGCTCCCCCAGGTCTGTGGCTACTCGACAATGTCCCCCAGAGAAGCCTGGACATGAAACATCTCACCTGCTGGGGCTGACGGAGACAGTGCGGAGTAGCCAGGACAGGGACGCAGGACAACCCCGGGCGTAAGTCCTGCCAGCGTTAGCTGGATCCGGAGGAAATCACAGCGTAATATCTCCCCACACCGCCAACAGGGAAACAAAACAAAAGGTCAAAGCAGACGCGCAACAGACCAAAAAAAAAAAAAAACTAAACAGTTAGGGTGAGGATAGAGGTGCTCAGTGTCTCCCTGCTATCTCGGGGACAACGTGTAAATACGTGCTCCTGTGGGGTCCCGGGGATCCCACGGTGAAGGAGTAACAGTTTTGGTGTCCCAGGGACCTTGGGTGGAAGAGCTGGGCCTTCCCTGTCCAAGCCTCTCCCTGCTGCCCGGAAGCGGAAGGCGGAGAGAGGTCAAGGTCCCTGCACAAGTCACGGACACGCAGTCAAAGGGAGAGCCAGCCCGGGAATTTGGCAGCCGATATGCAGGAACCCGTGTTGGGCAACTGAGACCCTTGGGTCTCACCGCTGTGCAGTGACCCTGACCACGTGCCCTCTGCACCCTGGGAGCCTCCACACAAGTGTGCATCACAGAACCACCCAGGGGCTGGGACCGAGCGTCAGTTTCCTATGGGAGGATTTTCTAAGGGCCAGCACCAAAATGTTCTGGGTGACTGGACGGAGCATGGGTATGCAGCTTAATGGCAGGGCGGCCGCCTCGCGGGCAGAAGGCCCTGGATCTGACCTCAGCACCCTGGAATCAGAGGGGGTTGAAGATCCTTCCTGAATCTCCTAATATGAAAACCTCAGGTCTCCCCGGAGGTAGCCTGAGCCTCCTCTCTGTCCACAGGGTCGAGTGAGCCTGGTAAATTGTAGCTAGTAGTCAGTGGTCATCTCCAGCCACCCGGACCACCAGCTCAAGGGCAAGGTAAGATCTACAGATGTCATGATCTTGCCATGCTAAGAAATGCTCAAGGCAGTGCCCCACTTGTAAAAGAAACGACTGCTGTTTGACAAAAATAATATTTATGACACACCCAGGACGAGACCTAGTATATGAAAGTGTCGAGTAGTTCATTTTCAGTGTTCATATAAACCACTTGTTGGGTTTTACACAGATGTGTATCACATCTTCATGTGTGTGGGTACATGTTGTGTGTGTATGTAGGGAGGCACAAAGGGAGGCTCTACTGGGATCACAATAACTCATGTTAAGACATCACTGAATGAATGCATCAAGCCTTTACCCCTGAGCATGTCTTCATCACTCAAGAGAAGGAACTCTAGAATCAGACAGTCCAGACTTCTCTTTGGCAACTAATGGGCAGACACCCTAATACTTGAAATCACTGAGGTGCCGACTCCACACATAGCTCATTGACTCTGTTCTGGAAAGAACTGGCAGAATGCCTAAGTACTGAGAGTTTAAACAAACAATGCCACTCTACTTACATTGACAATGTCCTTGTACAAATCCTATTTCATTGCAAGCACCACTGCTGGGCCATCTTAACAGCCCAAGGAGAAATGGCAGGGATTTTCTTCCATCCACTTCACACGTTTAAGACAAGTGCCCTCTGGATCATGTTATGAAGACCGCGATGGTGGGTTTGTTTACAGCTGGCAGCATTTACGGATGTGCCCTCCTACCCGTGAGATCCCACAGCTCTGCAGGCCGTGATGATGGTCCAGGGCTCCAGGACACTTCGTGTGAGTGCTAACAATGCTGATGGCTGAAGCAGTACTACACTACCCTCTGACAATTCCAGCCAGATCTTTTCTTTTCTTGTTACTAAAATTGTCATACTTAATGATGAAAACCTGGCAAGAAAGGTCTTTAATGAAGCATAACACACACACACACACACACACACACACACCACATGCACACACATAGGCACACACCAGCAACATTCCCCTGTGACGCTTCTCCTCACCCAATGTGAAGCCTTTGTTTAATTGCTCTTGGTATTCTTCCATTCTTTATTTATAGACATGTGTGTGTACATGTGTGTGTATGTGTCAACTTTCAGGGCTTCACAGTGCACAGCTGAATAAATACACTATCCTTTACCAACCAACTAGGATCTGTAGAATGTTTTCAGGGTTTTTTGCTGTTGTCGTTGTTGTACTAGTGCAGCAATGAAAAGCTTTATGTAATGTACAGCATACTGCTGATTGTTTGTGTTTAGGGTAAATTGCTAAAATGCAGTTCCAGTGCCATGGAGCACAATTGTTTTGAAGATGTGATCAGTATTGTGCTTGTACCTTTAGAGTGAAGTCCAGCTAAAAAGAGACAGAAAACTGGTTTAGTTCTCTTTTAAAAATATATCTGATTCTTTATCATGCTGACTTTACTCTTGCATTTTAAAAATTGCAAAAGCTCAACAAACTGAAGATCAAATTCTTTTATAGATGGCAGACTACTTGTGTACAGTTTTCTAATTTTTGTATTAATACACATTTGCTATGTATAATGGTTACATTCCTCGTAGGGACCTGGTACATGGACCTAGCACATCTTAGCTCTTTTTGCAACCCTGACTCTCCCTTCCTTCTTCCCCCCTCCACCTCTCAGGCCATATTTACAAAAGATATATTTTTTCATTTCCTATTTTTTTTTTGAGACAGGGTCTCGCTTTGTAGTTCAGGCTGACCCTGAGCTCACTATGTCACCCAGGCAAGCCTTGAACTTAGCAATCCTCCTGCCTCTGCCTCCTGAGTGCTGGGATGACAGGAGTGAGCCACCACGCCTAGCAGCATTTCCTATTTTCTATCTTAGTTTTCTGTTTATATTTTAAGTTTCTCATATAAGGAAACCGTGTGATAGCTAAGCTTATAGGTCTGATTTATTTCACTTAACATTACAGTCTGAATGTGTATCCATTTTCCTACAAGTGACACAAACATTCTTTGCAGCAGAGTAGTATTCCCTTGTATATAAATATCATGTTTTCTTTAACCGAGAATTATTGATAGATATGCAGGCCACTTCTAAGACTTATTTACTGTGAGTTGTGCTACTACATACATGAGC
Source organism: Thryonomys swinderianus (assembly GCA_004025085.1). NCBI lineage: Eukaryota > Metazoa > Chordata > Mammalia > Rodentia > Thryonomyidae > Thryonomys > Thryonomys swinderianus. The sequence goes on along the minus strand of PVIC010005678.1, from coordinate 29,007 downwards.
ATGCGTGTACTACTGCAATATGATGCCTTTAACTCTTTCAGGAAAATACCTGGAAGGGGAATAGCTGGGATGTATGATTTTCGTTTTGTGAGGAATTTCCCCACTGCTTGCCATAGTGGTTACCCTAGTTTATATTCCCACTAACAATGTTGAAGGGTCCTTTTTTTGTAGTCTTGCCAGCTCTTGTTATTTTGATTTGTTGATATACTGTTTGGATTTACATTTCTCTAGTAGACAAAGATACCGAACATTGTTATGCATTTCTCAGGCGTTCGTATTGATTATCGCCTAAAGCAAATGTTGAAGATTTCCATTCTGCCATGATTCTGTGGAGAAATGCATAATATTGCAAAAACAGAAATTATTTTGGAATAAGACCCCAAAGGACACCCAATTCTACTTGTTTATCATGTGACCTTTAGTTTTCCATTTAATGCCTCTGAGTTTCTCCCCTTATTTGACAATAGAAATAGCCTAACTTGCTGGATTTGAGAACTAAATTAGAGCTCATGTATGTAAATACCTAGCATGCATTGCTTTCAGTGGTGACTATAGTTAGTATTTTCACAAACATCTGTGAATGTTATGATCCTAGCAAGAGACTTAGACAAACCCTTGTACAAATCTTAGCTGAGTATGTGGCTTTCGTAAAGTGGCTCTAACTCTCTGATGATTAGTTTTATTACCTGTAAGGTAAGGTAAATTAAGAGATACCTGCTTTGAGGAGTAGTGTGAATTAATGAGAACATTTAAGAAAAAAGATCTGGAAGAACCTAACATTCAAGGAGCACTGATAAGAAATCCAGTAATCCTATACTTCCAAAATCCAAGACTAGCATTAACTAACACTGCATTTTAAAAGATAGCAGACCTTCTCTCTCAATTCATGGCTGAGTGACTTTTCAAGAACAATCCTACTGCATCTTGACCCTCACTCTTATTGGGTCTTCAGGAAGCCAGATGACTTTCTTGGAGCCACCAACAAACTATGATGAATGTTCTGGGCCTAGGCACTAAATAATAGTTAAATTTCTCAGTGCTGGATGCCATTCTATGAAATGGAGCTGTGTCTCAGGCATAGTGCTATTATTATGTACAAACACAGAGAAACAACATTTAGGTGATGCTTTGGACCTGCTGGCTGCACATCACACACAGAGATGACCTTCACGTAAGCTTCACTGTCCTTGTTCACTGATGGGAAGAGACTTCCAAACAGCAAGGGAACAGATTGAGGCCTTGCATCTGTGGCTGGCTCTACAGGCAGGCAAACTATTAACAACTCCCTTTCGGCCAAGTCACTGTCTCTATTGTCAGGACTCTGTTTACCTCACTTCACGCGAGAGAATCAGGCAGAAGTCTCTGCTGTGTTTGGAAAGAGTGGCCTGGTTTGGATCCCAACTCAGGTTGCAATCTTAGGGGAAAGGGTGACCCTTGAACTTCCAATTTCCTTACTGGGAAAACTGGGATATGACAGAGCTGAAAGATTTTCTTGAGATTATTAGAGGAAATGACATGTAGAAAGTCTCAGGAATATGGCAGGGCCTTGGGAAGGATGGACTCTTTTCTTTCCTTTGTCAGAAGGCAAATTTTTTTCTATTGTCTTATTTTTGTTTCATTTTAACATGGTGGGGAAATTTTGCAACAGAACTACATAACTATTCTTTAAACTACAGTCTGCGTGTGTCATTTTTAATTAAATAAACTACTAATACTTTGAGATGCTATTTCACCAAAATTCCCAGAATATTATAATTTTTTGTCCTTATATTTCTGATTTTAATCAAATCTATTTTATCTGGTCCCCTTGCTTGGTTGCTTACAGCCGATTCTATGAGTAATAATATTTTATCATCTACTTCAGTCTTTTATTCTTTTAAGCAAGCTTGAAATGAGTTATTATTATTATATGGATTGATACTAAATTGTGTCCATAGTACAGTGACCTCCTAGTCCATTATACACTGCTAACACACAACACCAGAGACTGGGTAAGTTACAAAGAAGTGAGGTTTACTCTGGCTTTTCTTTCTGGGTCAAAGTCGAGGAATTGATGGCCTTCTTGCCCAGGAAGCTCAGGAAATCATTTGGAGAGACACATAAGAGTTTGCAAGAGACTTAGCAAAATTGGCTTTTATGAGAGACACTCTCAAAATAATCCATTGACCCACTGGGAGATAATCCATTAATCCATTGTCTCATTAATCATGTGGATAGATTGGTTCACTCATGATGGACAGCCCAAATCACTTCTTAAGAATCTCACTTGGTCTTAATAATTCACAATGCAGCTTAAGTTTCAAATTGAATATCATAGGGCAAGCCATATTCAGTATAAGCTGACTTTCACATGACTCAGGGTCTTGGCTCTTAGGAAACCCTCTCTATATCTTGGCTGTGGAAGACTCAGGTGGGAAGCCTACAGATTGGTTTTCCCGCATTAAAGTAGAGAAACAAATAACACAGTAAATCACGTTATTTGTTCATATATATTCACCTTCTTTCCACTTTTGACATCCTTAAGACAGAGCTTTTTGCCCCATATCTTTAATATTGAAGTTGAAAGTAAGATTTGTTTTGGTCATTGAAAAACAAAATAGTATAATATTTAGCACAACTAATCATGAGTTTTTAGAGGCACTGAAAGTTTTACTAACTCTCTTCTTTCTTATTTCTGCCGTGAGCTAACATCATATAAAAAGCACCAAATGTTCTCTTAATCTTGGGCTTTCGAATGAAATGAGCCACACAAATCATGAGCAGGTTAAAGACTGAGAATAAAACAACAAATGTTTCAGCCTACCTGTTGCTCATGTGTAGTGGACAGTAACAACTAATTGGGAACTATTTGTTACATGGCATCATAATAACACAGATGACAGCTACAGATAGGAACATAATCTCTCTGGCATTCTTGCTGAGTATGAGGTTGGCAGTGATGGAGAGACTGGAAATCTCAGTTTGGCTTTGACTTGCTTTGAGTACTTCTGGGTATTTGACATTGATCTGTAAACCCAGAGTTTGGATTTGATGTAACTGGGAAAAGATACCATTATTTGCAGATTTCTTAATACAGATTCATACCTATCTAAAAATACCACAAATACAGATTTTTCTGTCAGATGCTCATTCTTGGATGTGTTATCTGGATGTGAAATACAATTGTAATAATCTCTTAATATGTATGTTTATAATGACTTATGTTTATAGTTTATTCAAAAGAATTTTTGAGATATAAACAGGAATTTGAACATTCATTACTTACTATTATATAACCTAACAAATATCACTTAATTTTTCTGAGCTTAGCAGTATCATCTCAAAAGTGAGGTAATTATTAATATTAGATGTCCTCATTTGGAAGAGTAACACTGCAAAGGTACCTATCATAAAGGTAAATTCTTTCTTTCTTTCTTTCTTTCTTTCTTTCTTTCTTTCTTTCTTTCTTTCTTTCTTTCTTTCTTTCTTTCTTCCCTCTCTCTCTTTCCCTTCCTCCTTGAATATGAATGATAATGATGATGATGTGTGTGTGTGCAAATGACATGTCTTAAATCATGGCACAAGTTCAAAATCCAATCAGAATTTAGAACTTAGGTGGAAAATGGCTGTACCAAGATGGTGCTTTCCTCTTTGTGGTTCCCTCCCTTCCCCTCTGCATCTCTAACTTTGGATACACACCTATTTATTTCACATGGTGTTTGATCCACATCAACAGGGGTCCCTGGAAATACAGGGGTTGGACACAAGCTGCACAGATCCAGTGGTCAGATCTGCTTGCACTCTAAAGAGACGTGTAGAAGGCTCTTCTGGAAGGGAAGGTAGAGGATAAGGTGGTTGGGGCCCCTGATGACAGGTGAACAGCTCTAGGATCTATATAAAATGGCATTTCTTAGCTAAAGTGTCACCTTTGAAATGCTGGTGTCTGGTTTCTTTGTTTAACAAAATTCTAAGATAAATAAAGAACTTCTTAGAGCAGGAAAACTCAAATTTCATTCCACCAACGTCTTAGTATGTTGAGTCTTGATTCTGTGCCCTTTCTCATACTTTGTCCCACTTTTGTTATATAATTTTAAATGAACTTATTTACACCTGAAAAGACCCCTTATGAAGCAGTTAGCATGAGTTTGAAGTAGCTTGGGTTTGGAGATGAGGAAACTTGATTGCTTGAAGTTGTCAATTGCCCAAGATCTTAAGAGTTAATAAATAATAAACTTAGTTCTGAACCTATCATGGAGACTTTATCTGTTACAACCCTAACCACTGTCAAAAGTACCTACTGTCTACTTTAAAATCTTATTCTACCTTGGTTAGCAAGCAGGGGAATGGTTACCTTAGAGGAACATACTGTGTCTCTCCTGGGGTTCCATTTTATCCTTTGGTCTCCCCAAGAATCTGCAGATATGAGTTTGACAGCAAGAATGTCATGTGTGAATAAAAAAATGAATGCCATTCTATGACAAGTATTTGGACCAAAATGTGTGGTCCTTTACTAAAGACTAGTTATGGGGCCATCTGATCCAAATTATCAACCTTGTCATAAATCCAAAGACAGTTTTAAAAAGTTAAATTCGAGGGTAACAGTAGCTAGGGTATCATCTCGCAAAAGACTTTCAGCCTGAAGAATTGGCTTTTCGTGTTTTGATCTGCTTACCCTCATCTGCAATGAGCTCCTTGTAGAGAAGGCAAGTGGACCTGATTTCAGGGCTAATCATACGGCCTTTGTAACCAGGCACCAGATTTGTTTTAATGATTCTCTCAAGAGTGATTCATCCAGGATTCTCGCCTGTGTCCCTTTTGTGCTTGGGTACAGATGTGCATCTAGAACACATTTAGTTCTACAATTTCAAAGAGTGGACGCCCACTTTGTGCATATGATTAATTCTACATGCGCCTAATTATACCCACAATTGGCTAATTGTCGATGCAATTAGCCAATTGCAGGCCCAATTGGCCACTTGTCCCATAATTTGAAGGTGCAAGTGGACAACTGAAGGAACAATTAGATGCATGCGGAGTTTTACATATTTAAAGAGGAGGGAGAAGAGGAGAGCTGTTGGAAATGTGGTATTGACAGCAGAGCGTAAAAGCCGTACATGTACATCTGTCAGCAGAAAGTTACAGTCCATCAGGCATTACACTCTCATCTAATGTTCAAAATCAATATTTTTCCTTCAAAAAAAAAAAAAACACCTCACTTGGTTTAAATCTGTAAACACTGACTGCTTAGTCTCAAAGCCTGGATGACCAGTGAACAAATGACCCTCTGAGAAGAACGTTACCAGGCTTTTGGCCAGATCTTCTCCCTTAACTTCTTTTGTTCCTTGTCCAGTTATTTGTAATTTTCTTCATCAGGGAAGTTCACATCCCCTTGGTGTTTCTGAATTTTTCCCTAGGAGGCTCTTTCTAGAGACTGCTGCTTAAGTCCCCACTTTCTATTAACACATCCAAGAACTACAGCACTGTTAGAAATTGTGTACTAAGGTACAATTACTTATTTTCAGAGCCCCCCCAAACCCATAATCCTCTTTTTCTGTTCTGTTTTTGTTCTGTTCTGTTCTCCCATGTCTCACTGCAGGAAGTCAGCCCCTGAAGCAAGAGCCTAATTTAGCCAGCAACAGTGTGAAAAGCGGCACCTCACAGGTACCTAGCAGCCAGCACTGAGGACAGATGCACTCATCCGGGGACTTAGGGGTGATAAAGAGCTTGGAATCACCACATGCAGGGTGGATTCTGTTGCTTCTAATGTCACTGCGAGTTAAAATGGGACAAGTTTGCTGTGGCTCTGCTCACACCAACAGTTTACGTTCTCAGAGGCTCCAGGCTTCCATAAATCGGTCACAGACTCCGAAGTAAACCCAGCCGTCTTGCAAATATCAGAAAAGCCTACTACAAAGCAAGGGCACTGAAGCCTGAGAAGTTGCCACTGTGCCCGAGTTCCCCAAACGATGTGATCTATAAAACATGAGTCCCCAGGGATTTTCTGCGAGCAGAGAATTTCACAAAGATGGATGGGAACACAGGCACAGAAAGAGAAAAAGTAAAACAAAAAAAGTTCAGTGACAAAGAGTAAAAAAACAAAACAAAAACACTGTTTAACTCGTGCCTCAACTCACTGCATGTCCATGTCACTAACCAAGAAATCATGTTTTAATATAATAACGAGTACTGCGCAGCAGAATGAGAGTTAAACGGAACACACTTTGAGAAATGCAGCCCAGCCTGTGGTTTAAAAAGCTAAAGGGATGAGTTAATATGTAAAACTCCTCACTCTGTTTTCAGCTCACAGGACAATTGTGCATTCAGGGCTCAAGGGAGATACTCTGAGGGAACTCCAAAGTGAAAATCAGCTTGCAGCTGGCCTCACAGGCCTGTGCTGGAGCAGATCGTTTTCTTGCCTCTCTGAGCCTCAGTCTCCCTGAGTACGGCAGAGCTGAACCGGGTGGACACCAGGCCCTCCCGGGGCCTCCGGCTGTGCTCGGTCCCACACCAGGCAGTGTCTGTACGGAGCATGTCTCTCCTCTCTACTCAGTCCCTAAGGCTTGTTATCCTCGTAGTCAGAGGGAGAATTTCTAATTCTGAGGTTTCTGCATCTTAGTTCACGGTCTGGGATGTGTTTCTTAACTTTCTTCTGAAACAGACTAGGGATAACGGTGAATCCAAAGGAGACCCAAGCAGCTGCTGAATGTGGGAGCCATTAGAACAGGACAAAGCCCTCTCCACGACTGTTGTTGTTTCCCTGAATTAGTAGACTAGCAGTTGATAATAATATGCCTGGTAGTTATATCAGTGGCTACAATGCTGGTTCAGGCTTTATTAATACTCGTTGCTGTAGAACTACTATTATGAGAATCGTGGTAGGAACTGACCTGGGGCTCCATGCATTTCAGCAGCAGATTCTGTTCTGCTAAACTTGGGGCTTAGCTTGGAGGGGAGAATAGAAGTGCTGGCCTTCGGGCCGTGCCAGGAAAATGTGTGGGCCAGATGGCAATCCAAGTTGGTCTGATAGAACATTTCTATTTCTGTGGATTTTCAAAAATGAACTGACAGGCACGGAATGAAGTGGTGACTCATAGCCTTCAGGTCCGCGACTTACAGCTTCTGAGCTGCCGTTTCCTATTGTCCCAGGAAACCCATTTCTGGAGTGATACAAGTACGAGCTTCCTCTCACCTTTGCCACCACTGGTGAGCACTGTATCCACGGCCCAGCTTCCCCAAGCACCTGCCGTGTGCCTGGGTCTGCGTTATACCCGGCTGAAGTGAGCTGTCCTGGCATCTGTCACCAGCCCTGATGGGACATTCTCACCACTACTTGGGCTCCAGGTGGAGGCACTGAGTCTGGATCCAGAAACGCGCCGGCCACCATAGGCTGATGAGATCGAAGTGGAGAGCTGGCTGCAGCTGTCCGTGTTACACCCCCTGCTATGAAAGGAGAAGTTGAAATTCACCTTCCAGGGGACAGGATCTCAAAGTCTGCAGTCCTTCCACAGGCAGCCTCTTTCTCTGTCTTTCTGGTGTGGCGTGTGTGTGTGTGTGTGTGTGTGTGTGTGTACCCTTGCACATGTGTACACAGTACATGTACATTTCAATTATTTCCTTAGATGGGCTACTATACTGGCCTGGCATTCAACACTCACTGGTTTCCAGCCAATCTAAACCTTGGTTCGCAGCCACACACTGTACTTTGTAACTGACAAAATACAAATGCTAGTCCCCACCAGTCGTGATATAAGTGCTGATGTGGGCAGTCTGAGTGGAAGGCACCGGTAGAAGTAGGCTTGGAGTCTAGATCTCCTGAGTCCCAGGCCATCTCTGCACTCTCCCAGGCCTACGGAAATCCTTCCGTCACTAATCACTGTCCTCAAAGCCCTCCTGCTGCTGTGGGGCGAATGATGCTTAAAGCAAGGAAGGTGGGTCTAGGCGTCACTATCATGGCGTCGTCACTATCATGGCGTCGTCACTATCATGGCGTCGCTACCATGGCGTTGCTATCACAGTGACACATGAATGATAACATCCTAAGTCTCTTGTGTCGTGTCAGAGTATGAGACCAGATTGCAAGGAAAACCGCTTCTGATCAAGGAACCACGTGGCCTGGGTTGTCCTCCGGTCTTCAGAGTCAGGGACCCTACAGGTCAGTGGATACATGGACTGGGTGTGCAGCATAGTGATCGTGGTGGTAAGAAGGTAAAATACTATTGTGGACCACAGTCCTGAGGAGAATGACTCTTTTTGAGTTACACTGGGTTGGTTTTACCAAATGAGCATTCCCTTAGAAAAATGTATCATCAAATTAGTAGCATAACAAGTTTGCAGGGAAGGTTTATTAGAGTCAAATATTTTAAAAACTGTCATTTAAACAAAAACAGTTGTTCAATTGAAGGGATAATTAGGTACCTGAAATTATAATTAAAATATGTTTAAAAAATAAAACCTATATTTGTCTCATTGCAAATACATTTTAGCTTTGTCTATTTTCCTGTGATATATTTCAAATTGGCAATTTTGCAATAACTACAAATTGCCCTTGGCTGTTAAAATCCAGTTCAGTTCTTAACATAATAGAAAGTAGCCTGTGAATTAAAATTCAAACTCCAAGGTATACAGAGTCGACAAACATCAAAATACAGTGCATAAACATGATAGTGACAAACTGGTTCGATCTTTTGTTCAGTTTTATATGAGCTTTCTCTTTGGTCCTTTATTTTTGCTCTCTCCCTCTTTGGAATTAGCAGATTTTTGGAGCAAGGGGGGAAAGAGACAGAGATGAGCCAGGAAACAAACAGAAACTCCCGGTACGCGGAGAACCAAACGCATCGTAGGGAAAAAGCGCAAGAGGAGTGGGCGGGGCTGGGAGAGGAAGGGGCGCCTGTGTTGCCGGAAGCGGAAATGGCCTGTCCCCCGTGTGGACGGATGGTAAGTATGCCGTGGACCACCTTTCCCCTTGCAACTTCTACTGCAGTTTAAATACAGCTTTATTTAAAATACAGTTTCCATTTTGTAAGGGATGAGTTGACAAACAAAAATGATATTTCTGCTGAGGACACAGATGACGTGAGGGCCATGGCAGAAGCTCGGGGTCTCGTTTGTCCCTCGTGTGCAGCACCTGGACCCGGCAGGGACATTTGCCATCGACCCTGTGACCTGAGAAGATCAACAGGACAGCGCCTTTGTTATGAAAAACACGGAAGCCCACCCCTCTTCACCACCTTAGCTCCCTGCAGGCAGGTGAATCATGGTTCAGAGTCCTCTTGCTATCTCTGGTGGGCAAACCACATTCTCGGTTTTGTGTGTTTTGTTTCTCTTGACCCTCATAAGCTTAGTCATCTCCCTTTACTTTTCTCTGATTTTTATTCAGAATTTCAGAGCAGTATCACCTGATATGCGACGTGTGAGGAGGAGGAGGAGGAAGGTAACACCATGGGCTCCCTGGAGGCCCAAAGCCTGGCGAGAGTCCTTGCAGGTCCCAGAGGTCTTGGTGGAGAGAGTTTGCTCTGCAGCCATAGAGGGACAAGTGCCCCACAGCCCAGGCTCCATTCTGCTGTATTCAGCAATACAGATTTCAGGTCCTGGGTCCAGAAGAGACAGAGCATGAATCCAAGGTGAATTTGGGCTTCTGGACATTGAAAGTATGAACCAGAGAAACACAGCTGACCTACTTAGAGATTCCAAATCGGCCAAGTTTGGGGGCCTTCGATTTTGTTCAGTTTCCTTTTTACAGTCATGAACCCCGGAGAGAAAAACTTTTCCAGACAGAACTGGTCAGATTCTCCTTCCCTGACTGGGATATTCAACACAGAAACCAGATCTGTCCGCCCACCACCACTCTCCAGAGCCTGGTGCCCCGGCTGGACTCAAGTTCTACTGAGACAGAGATCACTGTCTGCCTTCGTGCATCTCACAGTTGCCCCTCGTCCTAAACACCACGTGCAGCTTCTAGCAGGTGCTCATTAAATTTAGGCTGAGTCAGTTCCCATCTCTCTTTATTCCCTAGAACATGGCCACCACTTGTCTTTTCTGACAAAGACCCTCTGTGTCTCCAGGACTAGATTCCAGGGTTTGCATCCCGTCTTTTCCATCTCAATCAATGGATGTCATTTCTACTAGATTTTGGAGCTCTCCTGTGAAGGAGCCACACCCTTGAGGCCCGCGAAAAGCAGAAAATATAGGGCCAGAGGTGTTGGCAAGTGGCTCTGATCCTCCTTCTCTTAGATCCTGCACCCCTGGTGACAGTCTCAGTGCTGATCTGGGGACCTCTGCGGCCACTGAGTCCCCAGAGGTAAAAGCAGCAGAGATTCTGACATGGACACAGTCCTCACGCACCAGCCATCTGACCAGAGCAAGTCCCTTTAACTCTCAGAGCAGCAGTGATTTCCTCTGCTGTCAAATGAGAACCTAAATCTGTACCTTAGGAATCTGTGAAAAGGTTAAAGGAGCAAAAGGCACATAACACTGGCTAGTGATTTAAAGCAAATCATTTTGACATTTCTCTGGACCACAAAATGATAGGAAGTGTCCATAAATATGTGCATACACACAATGTTACATGTGTATATAATTTTAAAGTGAGCTCTAATGACTGATTAAGATGAGATGAAAATCAGTTGCAAGAGTGAAGTCTCCAGCTGGAACCCCGGCCTCAGACTCAGCTCATTTCCTGGTACACAGTGTTCAATAAAGGTGTTTTGTTTTTTTTTTTTTTGTGGTACTAGAGGTTGAACCCAGAACCTTCTTTGCTACATCTGCTACATCTGCGGCTGGCAGGGTGGCCCCCTTCCCAGGCTTACCACTGACAAGCACAGTGGCCACCCCATGGTGGAAAGACAACCCATGTATTTCTTTCTACATGTCACATTAGCCTGAGTCATAGGTGCCCATGAAAAGACTGGAAATCTTCCCTCCTTTTGCCCAGACCCAGTAAAACCAGTAGATGGCAATTAGAAGACAAAACCCTGTCACCTTGGGTAGCATCAGCGTAGACTGCTATCAGGAGGACCCCCAATATTATTACCAGCTGCAATAAAAAAGCACTTCTTTGAATGTGTCTTCTACCTAATTGTCAAAACTGAATAATATTATCAGCTTTTTATCCTTTGAGTATTTTTCTAATAAGAAAGCATGGAGATGCACGGCAAATAAAAGCATAAGATTTGAGGATGCGAAGCAATCATGCAAAATGACTTTCATATCAGTTTGATAAGCAGCTGAAATTTAATAACTACATCGCTCCTATGGTGCTGGATGAAAGTTTAATACTTTCTGCTTTGGCTTCTTTCTTCTGTGAGATGCTCATTCAGAACCAGAGCTGCCGCTTTTCTAGTCAGAGAAATGAGAGGTGCGGTGGATTAATCAAAGCCTTGAGAGGCTGGGCTCGGCCCCAGCCCTGGCCAAACTGCAGTGAGTTAGCAGCTGAGCTAAGCCAAGCCCAAGGCTGTCCGCAACCACTGGGGAGACAGGGGCAGATTTCCATTATCTCAAAAATTCAGGTAAGATGTCAGTCACCGTGCAAAGCACACACCTCATTAAAAGCTATGAAATAAATTTAAGTTTCCAAAATGCCTTGGTAGAGAGCTAATTATGCAATCTGCAAAAAAGAAGAGGAAGGAAAGCAAAGGATAAAGAAAACCACTTGGAGGTGAACCAAGATCCCACGTGCTCAAAAAGAATAAATCAAACCCCCAAATATGACGTCATCCACAGAGCGTCCTCAGCAGGTCGGTGTGCACGTGCCTGGTAAAGACTGAACAACTGTGAATTAATACACGAATCCTGTGCCATTTATAACCGGGGGAGCTCTGGCCTTCTCATTTTAGAGTTGAGGAGACTGAGGTGCAGAAAGAGGAGGCGCTGACCAAAATCACATGACGGGTGAGCGAGTCCCCACAGGTCTGACGGCCCTGGGCGTGTGTCTCATCAGGGCTAGTGAGATCCTTCAAGATCTTGGGAGACTCCTATTCCCCAGGCAGCCTACAAAGTTGGCAGCAAAGCCAACTGGTGCCCGGCCAACCACAGCTACAGCTTTCAGAGAACCGCTTTGGAGAGATCCACTACCTAGAAGGAAAGGAGGAGCATTGGACTAGACGCTCTCCAGGCGGAACTGGAAGTCAGGCACAAAAGCAGTGTTCGGAGCTCATGGGTTTTTCTAGCTCGGGGTTCACGTGAGGAAGAGGCAGGGCTGGCCTCCCAGAGCCGGTGGGCTGGCCCCGGCGCAGAGACAGGCCGAAATGGGGCTGAGCCGGCTTGCTCTTCTACTGCCCCCTACTGGAGGATTTCTTGCCAAGGATTGATTTGGGTCGGTTCTGGTTTTCTTCCTAACCGGGACTACGGAACTGTACAGGGGATTCTGACTGTGGTGTGGAAACCACAGTCCTTTTGAAGCATGGAGTGCAATGCAGAGACCTGCAGGGGGCTTGGAAAGGTTAAGGATGAACCTCAGTATCGACTAGCGTTACCTCCTGGCTGAATTTGTGTGAAAAAGCAGGGAGCATGGTGTCCCAGCTATGTCTGTCCGCAGGCACGCATGTAAATATGTTCTGAACATGGGACTGTTTTCATATAGGTATAAAGAGAAAGCAGTACAATGAGGGAACATCTGATCCAGTCATCAGATCTAACTACAGCCTTTTAAAAGAAAATGTAACTCCAGATGTTGTCGTAAGAAAGTGAATCAATTAGGCAAATGAAGAATCTCCTCATAAATCAGCATGTGAGAAGGTGAGGTCCAGCCGTTGCCCAGTGGAGCGTGGCTGGGGCTGGCCAGGACCCTGGGGCAGGTGGTGAGGACACGTCTCCCACCCCGGGTCAGCAGGCCTTGAAGTCGTGTTCTCCTGACTGAGTCCTGGTCTGATGTGGAAAGAGCTCGGCGTGTTCCAACCCTTTCACCCTGAAGATAATAACGCCTCAGCCTTCAGGAGAGGGACCCAGCATAAGCTGGTGTCACTATTCATAAAATAATTGAGTTTACACAAAAAGTGATTTCAGTAATAGCTGCCTTTTTATAAGTATGTACATTTTATTTAAAATTACTGACTCAAAAGGCAAGGTAGAAAAAAAATCACCTCCAACAACTTCCTGTAATTGCGAATTATTGTGAGGGAAACAGAAGGAAAAGATTTCGAAATTATGAGCCATTATGCTCAAGAGAGAGAGGGAGAGAGAGAGAGAGAGGGAGAGAGAGAGAGAGAGAGGCAGTGGGAAAAAAAAAGACAGCTCGGCTTCATGAAGCACAGCTGACAAACTCGACTAAATTACCCCCGGACCATTACAAAAATCACTTAATTGGCAAGCATTTTGTTAGGTCAATTGACTCTAATTGAAAAAATAACAAAAAGCTTATTATGCTGCAAATGCGGCCGTGGAAAATGAGTCTTCTGTTAGAAGGAAACAATAATTCTAAATTTCAGCTGCTGCTAACACTCCAAAGTTCAGTGTTTCCTTCAGATAGAATCCGCGTGCAGGAGAAAGGGAATGCGCATCCCTTGATTTTTTTTCCTTCCAGCGCCCCCTTCTTGCCCGCTTGGGCTCCCCCTTTTCTGCGCGGCCCCACCCCGATCAGGCCTGTGCCCCACCCCACGTGCGCTCTGTCAGCGGCCGCGCACCCCACTCCCGGCGCCTCCTGTTCTGCATGAAAGGGCTGGGAGACAAAGGGGTGCCCGGTGGAGGTGGCTCTGCGGAGGTGCCCCTGCGCCCCAGCCAGCAGCGAGCTCCCTGGCAGGAGCCGCACATCGCAGGGACGCCCCCGCCCCCGCCCGCGCCCCTTCTCTGACCTGCCTCTTCCCTCCCTTCCAGGCCGCCTGGCCCTTCCTCCCCGAGCTGACGGGCGCAGGGCGCTCAGGGCGCTCAGGGCGCTCGGGGCGCAGGTTACTCTGCTCTCGCCCCAACATGTGCGCCAGCGCTCGCTTTGATTGACATCAAGTGCGCTAATTAAAAACCCCACCAGCTGATGTAGGTGAAGGTTTATTTATAACTACACATTTTTAGGATGATCTGGCCAGAGTTGGTGCGTTTAAAAAGATGAATCGGCCACCGCTCACTGACTGCCCCAATTAAAGATCGGAATGGAGGGGGTCAGTAATGGGGCTGATTCTGCCTCGCAAAAAAAGTGATTATTTACCCATAAACGGGGGCGGGGGGCTGGGTAGGAAAGCCCAACAGCGGAGCCTTTGTTTGGAAAGCCGGCGGGAGAAAGGGCGCGTCTGTGCGGAGTAGGTGGCTGGCTCCGTGCGCACGGGGGACGGAGAACGGGAGTCACGAACCGAAGCGAGAACACGTCTGAACCCTTTTGTGGACACAGATCGGTTGGTTCAGGACATCTGCATATGAAGACGCCCGCCCGGCTTGGGCCCTGAGCAGCCAGAGCGGGCGTCCCGGGGCCCAGCAGGGCCAGCGGGCGCGGCCGGTGGCGGGAAGGCACCTGCTGTCCTTCCAGGGCGCGCTCCGCGCTGGGGCCCCTGACGCCCGCGGCCCGGGCCCTTGCGGGGCGGCGGGTCCCCCTCCGCTCCTCACTGCTGCCGCTTTTAGAGCTGGGTATCACTTACCCGGGCAGGGCCAGCTGCGTCAGGCCGTGCCCCGCGCGCGTGGTCCCCGAGGCCCCTCGGCTGGAGACAGAGGGGGAGGCCCGCGCGGCCTGCGTGTCACCTGGCGTCCTGGCAGCCGCACCTGGGAGTAAACCGAGCCACTCGGGTGCTACAGGTGTTCAGAGAACCGAAAATCAGAGAGGAGAAGCAGGGTGCAGGCCGGAGCTCTGCCCGCGGGGGCCGGGGGGCCCGCGGTGGCTGGCCAGGCCCGGGGCGCGGCCTCTACGGGAAGGACAGGTGCGCAGCCACGGCTCCCCTGCGAGCCAGAAGAGGGTCCTGGCTCCCTGCCGGTCCCAGAGCAACGCCTGGAGAGACCCCGGGGGAAGCAGGTCCTGGGGTGGGGAGCAGGGCTCGGCGAGGGCAGTGAGCGCGCGCGGCCTGGACTCGGAACCACTCGCCAGGCCAATGGTCTTCATCAATTAATCACAGCCAAATAATCACCACCTACATTAAAGAATAATACATGAAAAGGACAGGCCCTCGCTGTAACTTATTCAGAAAGGGCTGCCTCCCAATCCCTCTGAGCCCTGACATGTTAACTGGGTAGCGACTAATTAGATGTCAAAAATTCATAAGCGCTCTTTAATATTGCATATATCTGCAGCCGACATTGCAGTGTGAGAGCTGTACACGCAGAAGTGACTATAGTATTAAAACGCAGCAGGGTGGGAGAAATAAAAGAGAACCAATAAAAACAATGTCCCTTAAAAACCCCAGAGAGTGCTGGCTTTGGAGTGTATTTTCTTATTCAGAAAAGGTATCACCTTAATAAGAATTATAGGCGAGGGGGCTTCTCTGCTTCGGGCCGCGTGGACAGAAAGAGAGAGAGGAGACAGGCTTATCAAAGGCGCTGCCAGGTAAATAGTAATTTATTGTGCATGCACAATGAACATTACCCAGTGTCCTGACACTAGGTGATAATGAAAGACATGTTATTGTGGCACCGACGGAGGGACTTTCCACTCCCCCTGGGCCCCTCTCCTGTCTCTCTTGAGCGGGGAAGCGGTGACGGGCCTGGCGGCTCCTGCCTGTCTCAAGTCATTTCACATAATATAGGAAACACCTGAAGTTAGTGGACTAAGTAAGTGAGTTAGTTGGCTGGCTCGATGATATATAGGTTGCTGGCCTGTGAACTTATATTTCAGATGCTGGGGACTATATTTTTATGAAACAAGCCTTTTCCTGTCGGAAGAATTATAGGAATGTGATATAATACAAGGCAGTGAGATTAAAAACAATGCATCATAGCGGGGAGAAAAGGCACTCTTTTATGACTTGCATCCGTTAATTGAACCTCTCAGGAATAAAGAGACAGGCTCTACAGGAACCTGAGGGAAAATCACTCTTCAAGGTGGTGTTTTTTGTTGTTGTTTTGTTTATGTTTTAGCATACGTGTGCTATATATATCATGCACATATGTGTACACATACACACATCTATGCATACTTATGGCAGTGCTCTGAGTAGTGTGTCTCGGTTTCTGTCCTATATTGTAGTGTCCTTTAGAAAAAGCTATGGTTTTGTTGTTGTTGTTGCTGTTGTTGTTTTACCTGCTCGCCTTTGATGGCGGAAAGAAGTGGGAAGGTCGAAGAGCACGCAAGAGGCTCTCTGAATCCAAACCATTAGGTGAGAAGTTCTCCATAGCTTTGTGCAAGTCCCTGCAGAACTCTGGGCCCAGTTTTCTCCTCTGCGGGACAGATGAGGCCACACCGTTCTCCGTGGCTGGGCATCCCGTGAGGGTGGCCGGTGTGGCCAGGCAGCTGGAAGATGCGGAGGGATGAGAAGGCCTTGGGTTGCTTTGGACTGAGTCCTCACTACGTGCATTGTGATGTTGACTGTGTATTTTTAATGTCGGGTGAGTTTGGTTTTTCTTCACACATCCTCACAAGGCTGCAAACTCCACAGGTCTGAGGAATGATCAAGTTTGTAATTTTGGAGAACCCCCCCCCCCCAGACAGTTCTGCGTTCCGTCTCTCACTACATTTATGCCATCCCGGCATTTGCGTGTCACCAGATGCCCACCTGTCCCCGAACTGTCAAATCTGAGAGGAGGTTCCTCCAGGAGGAGGTGAGACCTGGAACTAGCCGCCTGGCCAGACACCGTGGCCAATGGTCTACCTCAATTTGCTGCTACAGTTTTAGATTTTAAATTCACCACGTAATTCAGGTTAAAAATTCTTTTCTGGGGCTAGAGGTTTAGCTCAGTGGTTTTGGTGCCTGCCTAGCAAACGCAGGGTCCCTGGTTTGATCCCCGTTAACAACAGACAACAATACCGAGAGTAGTGACTCACGCCCACCAACAATCCATACTGCATACCACAGAGTCGGGCATGGTGGCTCCCGCCTGTAATCCTAACACTTGGGAGGCAGAGGCAGGAGGATTGCTGAGTTCGAGGCTTGCCTGGGATATATAGTGAGCTCAGGGCCAGCCTGAACTACAAAGCGAGACCCTGTCTCCAAAAGAAAAAAAAAATTCTTTTCTGGTCAATACTTAAATTTAAATTAACCACACCCCTTTGTTACTTTTTTGCTTGTGATTCTTTCTCACAACACTAAATTGGGTTCTTCCCTGGTATCAGTGTTTCAAAAGAGCAACATCTACCGAGTTTGGTAATTAGGAAAACGAGATCTCACTTAGTTTGCCTGAAATGCAGGAAGTAAGGTGTTTCTCCTTCTCAGTTGTGTTAACATTAAGACCGGGTCACTTCACTCTCTAATTTTATTATTTGCCTACTGTATTCATTACCTTACTCCTTCATTCTTGTTTTCATCTTTCCAATATTTTAAGGCCAGTTACTATCACCCAGCTCTATGTATTTCTGCCTCATGATACTGTAAAAAGTAGTAGATTTTTCTTCTTCCACAAATTTAGAGCACAGCATTGAGGGTATTAAGCAGATCTAAATGCCAAGACAGAGCAGGTGCTGCTGAAGGGAGGCCAGAGGGTACGCAGTTGGGCATCTTGTCCAGTCTTAAGAAGGAAGATTTAGGGGTGAACACCCAAGACCTCAGGCGCTAACGGAGGGATAGAACGACAAGCCTGTGATGAGAGATGACAGTGGAGAATAGGCCGGGGCGAGGGGTGCAGCGCTCACAAAGGAACAGTAGGTACTTGCTCTCTTTCCTTTATTCATCCGTCTTCAAGAAATAGCACTTAGCATTGTTTGGGGATATATCACCTGCCCTGTTCTCAGCCAGTATAATTGATCCCACCTCTTTCTTCAGTGGTGGACTGTCATTGGCTTCAACAAGTATTATGTCCATCTCCTTTGGAGGCCGGAGATTTAGCTCAAGCGTTACTGTACTCACCTTGGACACACAATGGCCCAAGTTCGATCCCCAGTACCAAAAAAATAAAAATAAAAATTTTGCCAGGCGTGGTGGCTCGCGCCTGTCATCCCAGCACTCAGGAGGCAGAGACAGGAGGATTGCTGAGTTTGAAGCTTGTCTGGGCTACATAGTGAGCTTAGGGCCAGCCTGAACTACAAAGCAAGACCCTGTCTCAAAAATAAATAATAAAATAAAAAAATTTTTTAAAAATAAAAATCTTGAGCAAGTTTTGACCAAATCCCATGAGGTAGATAAGTAGATATTGGCTTTTCCGGTTTACAAGCGAGAAAGTGAAACTCATGAAGAAGGAAGGGCTGGTGATTGCTCCCAGTTACACGCTGAATAAGAGAAGAGACAGAGCTAAATTCTGTGGCGTCGCCATGTAAAGCCCAGGTTCAGCACAGGGGCCAGAGTCAAGGTGCTGCTGATGCAGAGATGCTCTTGCCAACCACGTGCAGGATCTGGGTCTGGAACTCTGTCGTGGGCATCAGACAAGCTCTTCACTGGGAGATGGCATGCTCTTTATTGAAAGAGTCTCTGTCCCACTCAGACTCAAGCTCCACCTGCACCTGAGATGCCACAACCACAATACTTTGCTGTGGGACTGGATTGATGTTCTAGTCTCCGTTCCCCGAGTCCCTGTGTCCACATCGTGAGCTCCTGGAGGGCAGGATTTAAGCAAGAGCATCCCACAGAGTAAGCAGGGTATGGGTGACAATGTTGATAAAAATATATGTAGAGATACGCAGACAGATGGGAGAGAAGAAACAGAGATTGAAAGTCATGTTTTGTGTGAGCGTGAAGACTGATGAGTCCCAAAACCCATAGTCAGCAAGCTGGAGAACCAGTGGAAATAACATTCCAGGAGAAATCTGAAGGTGTAAGAATCAGAAGAGCCACAGCGGGAGAAGCCACTGTCCCCCCTCAGGAGCCTGGTGCGGCTCAGCCTTTCCGTTCTACTCAGGACTTCACCTGAATGGTCAGTCAGTGCCCATGCACCCTGGGAAGAAGAGTTGGCCTCACTCAAGTCTGCCAATTTAGCTGCTGATCTTATCCAAAAACACCCACAGAGAAGCACAGGAAGAGGTTTGGCCAGACGTCTACTTGCTCTGTGTTCCTGGCAAGTCAAACATCTAAAACAAACCATGAGAGGCGAGAGACAGGGCATTGGGTGAGTTTCCTAGTGTTTAATGTACTTACTGATAAATGCCAGGTACTCCAAAGTGCTTCTGAATTAATTGCAGGAAAAGGGCAGGCGAGCTGGCAACCTTTGGGAGGGGAGACGCAGCCCTGGATATAACATTTCCTATTAAAATCACAAGTGACTTATATTTGTGAGGTTTATGTGAGAAGTCATGGGTGTTGCTGGGACAGAGTGCAGGGAGGGGACCAATAATCTACCCTGATCATCTATAAGCAGTATGGTCCGAGGGGAAAGAAACCATTTCTCGGGCCACTGCTGGGCCAGACGCAGCTGCGGGTTCACTGACTCAGCAGACTCAGCCGAGCGGCTCAGAGGACTCAGCTGGAGTTGAGTAGCTGAGTTTTACCCCGAGCCCTCAGCGCATAAGGATTCAGGTCACTATGCTCCGTGGCCACCTTTGCAGGAAGGAGGAGGGTGGCTTCCTGGTTGCTAGGAGCCACTTAGCAAAACTGGAGTGAAACATACTATTAGCTAGGTTTCTGCTTTAACTGTTTTTTTTTATTAGTACTTGTTTTCTGTACATAACATCTACATTTATCTTAGGAAGTAGATAACGTGTATCTAACACATCTTAGTTCTTTCCATTCCTCTTCCCTCTTCTCCTCCTTTCTTCTCTAGATCCCCTTTTCTCATTTGGAAAAAAAAAGTCAATCTCCTTGTTTCCTACTGTCTATTTTTAAAGTTACTTAGACTTAGGGTTTTTCATATAAAAGAGATCACATAATTAAATATATGCATCTGATTTATTTCACTTCACGTTATGGTCTCAAGTTTCACCCATTTTCCTGCAAATGACTCTACTTAATCCTTCTTTATGGCAGAGTAGTACTCCAGATCTCTTCCTCCTTTCTCTCCCCAATCCTATAGAATTGTTGCTTATAAAGCAAACATTGGGACAGATCTTGGAAATCAAGAGTCAATGACTCGCACTAGCTCCCCAGTGATTGCTTTTCACCCACAAATCTTCCGCCTTTTCACATATTTCAGATAGAAAAGCCAGCACTGAATGAAACCGGCACAGAGTTCTTTCATTTATAGTAGAGAAGAGAGCGTCTGTCCACAGAAACAGCAATAAAGAATCATGGTCTTCACCTTAAACCATCTTTCTGTGCAACAGAGTAACCCCCAATGAGAGGCACAGAAATAAAACCAGTATGGAGATATGAAACAGAAATCAAAGGGTCATGACCTTTTACACAGAAGGTGCTAAATTCACATTATTTCAAAATTCTCAGTTTTGCCTTTGTTATGAGTGCTTACTACAAAAGCACAAGAAGAAAAGGCCTGGAGTGCATGTCTGTAGCCCCAGCACTCAGGGAAGCTGAGGCAGGAGGATCACAAGTTTGAGCTCAGCCTGGACAACATAATGAGTTAGTGGGAGCCTGACCAAAAAAAAGAAGAAAAAGGAAAGAAAGAAACTGCAGATAGAAAAAGAAAGAAAGAAAGAAAGAAAGAAAGAAAGAAAGAAAGAAAGAAAGAAAGAAAGAGAGAGAGAGAGAGAGAGAGAGAGAGAGAGAGAGAGAAAGAGAGAAAGAAAGAAAGAAAGAAAGAAAGAAAGAAGGAAGGAAGGAAGGAAGGAAGGAAGGAAGGAAGGAAGGAAGGAAGGAAGGAAGGAAGGAAAGAAAGAAAGAAAGAAAGAAAAAGAAAGAAAGGGGAAGAATTCAATATATATGACCTGAAAAACATTTTGGAATTCAGCATGATTAAGTAACATGGCCATTTCAAAAGAAGTGCCCTGAAAGCCAAAATCTTTCCTATATATTAAGAACAGTTATTTAGAAAATGTGGAAAAGTAACTTATTCTCCCCAGAAGCGCCCCTCCAAAAAAAACCACAAACAAACAAAAAACTCACCAGTAGGTCCTGCAGTGCTGTGTGTACATGCAGTGTCCACACGGCGAACACTAGAGATATATTCTGCAGAGGCGCCGCAGGCACTCTGTGTAGACAGCTGGTCCCCAGGTCCCTCTTCACATTTTGTACCATTCCAGAGCCTTGTGCTGAGAAGTTTCTCTGCCTCGAATATTCTTCCTTCCAATTCTATGGTTGGATGATAGGGTTTTGTTTTTTTGTTTTTGGGGGAGGGGGTTTTGCATCCGGATCAAATACTTTGGAGAGAATTTCCTAATTTCCTTATCCAAATTTTTCTATTGTGATATTATGATCATAATAGGTATATGTATCTATCTGCACCTAACTCTGTCTCTCTCTTATCTCTCTCTGTGTATATCTAGATCTAGATCTGACCCAGATGTCTGCTTCATTTCCTTCTCTTCTCCTGGAGCACAGATCTTAAAATTCTTGAACTCACAATAGTGCTAAGTTTTATTAGTTTGTTTATTATACCAGTGAGTCTGTTAGTGCCTGGAGGGTCCCAGATGGCCCCAGAAAGGAGACTGTTTGGTGGGAACTAACCTTTTTATAGCAAATTGCAATTTTCAGCCTCCCACAACCTGCAGGGAGGGAAAAGGGATGAAGGTGGAGCTGATCACCAGCGGCCGAGGGTGGGATCCATCACACCCGTGTAGTGAGGACACGGCTCCCAGAGTCTGCAGGCTGCTGTGGAAGCGGAGGAGCCTGAGAGCCCCACACCCTTCCCATGCTCTGCCGGATGTAGCTCCTTCCCCCTGGAGGTTCCCTACACCCTGTGTCACGTCATTCATGATAAATCAGGGAACATAAGGAGGCGATTCTTTGAATTCTGCGATCTGGTGCAGTGACCTCATTGAACACGAGAGGGGAGTTATGGGGACCTCTGATCTTCAGCCCTGTTGGACAGAAACCGTATGTGCCCTGCTTCCTGCCCCACGTGCGTGAGTGGAAAGAGTCTAGGGTGCTTGAACCCTAACACCTGGGATCCCGAAACCAGCTCATGATGATAGAGCTGTGTTGAACTCAGCTGTAGGATGTCACACTGGAGCCCACTGCAGAGGAGGTGCGTGAGGACAACCCCACACAGCTGGTGTCAGAAGAGCAGAAAGTATCGCCAGCATGGGGAAGTAGCAACAGCGGTGTCTTTTTGTGTCTCCTACGCCCACTCCCCCTCAGTCACTTCACCTTATTCTTCATAGCACTTAACATTATTTGAATGATTTCATTCATTTCTTTGCCATTTATCATCTGTCTTACTCAAACAAAAGCTCTGTGGAACACGATTCTTTCTGCTCACTTCTGTAGTTTGTGAAGAGTCAACACTCAACATACGTGTGTTTAAACTTGAAAGCAACAGCACAGTCTATATAGAAAAACCACACTCTGTATAAAGGCAAATTCTACCCTGATGTAGACTTAACGAGTTCAAAAATAAAAATTCAAATTAGGCAATCTCCACATTGGAGATGGAACCCTGATAAGTAATGCCAGCTTTTGTCCAGGAGAAAAGAGACACAAGGAAAAGAGAATAGAAATATACTTTCTTCCCTAGTCTCTTATCCTTGATTTCTCATTCTGTGGTTTCGGTTCTTTGAGTCAATTGCAGCATGAAAATTTGAAATGGAAAATTCCAGACATAAACACTTTGTAAGTTTGACACTAAGCGTTGTTCTGAGTAGTGTGATGAGGCATTGTGTTGTCCCATGCTGTCCTACGTGGGGCCCGGCTCATCTTTGTGCAGCGTTTCCATGCTGTATACGTGACCTATCCTTTAATTACCCAGTAGCCACACTGTTTGCCATGTCAGCTCCCAGAAGTATGGCAGTGCTCACAGCTCATTTAGCTTCATTTCACCTCATCACGGCTCCAAGACGCAGGAACTGTGATGTCAGCAAGACACGTATCTTAGAAGAAACTGTGAAGAGCTTCTTTTAAGCACAAAAGTAAAAGTGAGGGACCAATTAAGAAAGGAAGAAAATTGTGTGTGGAAGTTTCTGAGATCCACTATACCAGTAAGTCTATGAATAAAACTGTGAAGGAAGAAAAATAAGTTCGTGCTCATCTTTCTGTTGCCTCTCAACTGTAAAAGTTACAGCCACAGGGCATGGATGGTAGGTACATACTTAGAATGGAAACAGCCTTAAATCATAGGACTCAGTCGTACCAGGGAACTCAGTAGTCCCAGGAATGCATGGGGAGGTAGCGACCACATTCCACATGGATATGGGTTCTACTGTTCAGATAAAACTGTTTTTAAAAAACTGAGTTCTTTATTGGTACATTTTATATACAATTCACAATCACACTCAACACTGGGGAATTTGTACCAGTATATGACACAAGTTAATTCTCATATTTCCCCATATCCCTCCCCACCCACAACCCCCCACTCCTTATATACATGCTATTTCTTTTTCTTTCTGTATCATATTTATTCTTTCCCCTCAGTACATTCCCCCACCACATTCCCCTTGAATATTTCCTATTTTACAAAATCTATCATACATTCTAGAACTCATGTACATCTATAGGTTCTCATAATCAGAAAAAAATATGGTATTTACATATCTGGGATCTATTTATTTCACTTATTAGTGTGTCCTCAAGGTGTATCCATTTGCACATGAATGAATGAAACCTGTCGTTCTTTAAGGCAGAGTAATATTCCATTTTATTTAAATTTAATAAATTCCATTTTTTAAAAAAACCACAGATAACACTTTTACAGTAAGACAAAGTAGGGAGTACCCAGCCTAACTGTGTCAGACAACATTTTGTAATTCCATAAAGATGTAAACAACTGAGCTTGGTTTTAGGGTTACCTGCAGCACCCAACTCATTAGCAGACTATAATATGTAGAATAAAATACTCTAATGACAAACGATAAAACAGTTAATGGAAACGAAGTATAGAAACATATGACAAAGAACTATGATAGAGGGTAAGAAGAATTCTGGGATGGCCCAAGAGTCTTACTGTCTGGTTTGCAGCCCAGCAAAATCTCTCCCTCTGTTGAGTACCCGTAGAGACGTGAACACAATGAATAGTTTAGATGGCCTCTTTCTTTAGGTTGCCTTACATGACAAGGGGGAAGGAATTTTATAAGTGTGACTAAGGTTCCTAATTGGTTAATTATTAGAGTTAAGAAGAGAGATTATTTTGGTTTGGTCACAGGAGCCCTGGTGAGTGGGACAGTGGAGAGGAGCTTTGGGGAAATACCCAAGAGTGGCTGTAGGAGCTGATTGTAGTCTTTAGGCCAGCAGCCCTGAGCAGGAGACCTCAATTTACTGACAGTCCGAGAATGGATTCTACGGGCACGCCAGGGAGCAGAAAGCGCGTCTCTCCCCAGCTGAGTTTCCCAAAGAGGACAGTCCCATGGCACGAGGACTTCACATTCGGGAAGCTGGGAGCAGAAGCTCAAGATGCGCCAGGCCCCAGCTTCTGAGCTACAGGACCCACACTACAAAGTGGCAGCTATTTCAGGTCACTGAGTTCTCAGATATAGAAAAACTAGTACGGTAGGAAAGAGAATGACAAAGCAATAAACAGCACCAGGAGTTTACGAGCTACTAGGGGACTACTAGTGTGCATTTCCATAAGATACTTTGCTGCAAAATAAATTCCAGAGTAATTCAATGATGAGATAGAGAAGTGAAACGAACTTTTATTAGTCAATTCAAGCTGCTGTAATAAGGTACCCTGGATGGGGTTTCTATAAACAATAGAATTTATTTCGTGCTGTTTTGGAGGGTGGAAATCTGAGACCAGGATGTCAACAAGACCGGGCTCTCAGAAGGCCTCTTCCTGCTTGATGAAGATGACTTCTTATTGTGTCCTCCCATGGCAGAGAACCAGGGTCAGGCTCTGGTCTATCGTTGGGATTATTGTTATCATTATCAGGACATAATCCTCTCATGACTATTCTGCTTTCGTGACCTAATTATAGCCCAAAGTGCACCTCCTACTAGGGCTTCAGTGTGAGAATTTTGAGGGGCCCAGACATGCCACTCATACCACCCACTGCATCTAGGTAGCTACCTCTCCAGCCTAGGATGGAGGCAGAATTTTGAAGCATGAAAATAAAAGCCAAAAACTTATACAATGCAACAGGGTTGCATATACAAAAATGAAAAGCATCTTCAATTCAAAGTAGCATAAATCTGGGCAAATATCTGCCTCAGAGACAATAGGTAAAACTGAGTATTTTTCATATATAAAATATACAAAAAATACAGTAAGTGTTCATGCGTCAATGTGTATAATATTGTGCATTTAGGACAATATAGGAAAATTCTGACAGAAAGATTTCCAAATCAAATATCTCTGGACCATAAAATTACCAGTGATTTTAAAATTTCTTCATAGATTATACTCTTATTTAGTTTACATTTTCTACGCTGAGTCTGTGTTAATGTTGTGGATATATGAAAGTAATAATTATATATTATATGTAAAGTATCTCAGTATATTACTACAGAGAGACACTGCAATTTAACTGGATCATTTACATTTGTGAAATCCTATAAATATTTAAGAATTAAAGGTAAGGTAGGATATTAGAACATAATTGCATATGCATGCTGTGATTACAATTTTATCCAAATGTTTTAAGCATATAGATAAAAAGATGGTAGTTGGCCATTAATATAGGTATTGTTTTCACAGTGGGAATGGTGTCACTCTCTGTCAGATCGTCTTATATGTCTATACTGCATTTGAAGAATAATCGGTTACATGAATTAGGTGGGTGGATGGGTGGGTGGTGGTAGCTGGATGGGTTGATGGATTGAAGGGCTGCTGGGTGGGTGGATATATGCATGGGTGCATGAATGGGTGGATGGATGGATAGATGGGCAAATGGGTGGGTGGATAGATGGATGGAGAGATAGGTAGCCAGCCTTGTAATGCCTCAGCTTTCTGGGGCCACTGTAACAAAACACCACAGATTGGGTGGTTTAAACAACAGAGGCTGATTCCCTCACTTCAGGAGACTGGGACCAGGAGGCCACGATGTTACTAGGGCATTTCCTCAGGAGCTTGCCTGTACATGGCATCTTCGCTCTGTATTTTCCCTAGATTCTTCTTATAAGGACACCGAGTGGCAGAGGGTTAGAGCTCACCTTAATGAACTTCTTAATTTAATTATCCCTTCAAAATCTCTGTTTCCAAGTCTAGTCAAGGAACCTGGCATTACGATTGTGACCTAAGAACCCTGAGGGGTGTAAACCATTCTGCCCACGATATCACTCAGCAAAATCTCCTTCTACGAGAAAGCACAACACGTGCCTTGGAATCTGTCTTTCCAAAATTTGTCCTTATAAAGATACCATTATCACCATTACCTTCCATTTGGCTCACTCAACCTTAATTTCATCAAAGGATAAACATCACTGTGGCTTCACATATTATAAGACTGAAATAAGGCGGTACGTGAGCAGGGTCAAGTGTGGCATCTGGTGACTTCCTGTAGCTTCTGTGGCCTCAGCATCCACTGTGAACATGTTTGACCTTCCCAAGCCAGAAGCAAGGTGAGTCACTTCGACAGTTTCTAGTCTCCCTTTGCTTTGCAGCCCACCAGCGATGTCCATCCAAGTACCTGCTAAGGCCACTGTTCCAGTGCCCGCCTTCCTGGATTTGTCTGCACAGCTCCTTGACCCTTCGTGGACTGTGTAGAACTGCCAAGGTAACCACCTCTTGTCACAGCGTGGGGACTCCATTAAACCTATGTCCACTGTCCTAATGCACCAGCTAGAAATCTAGAACTCCCCAAGGAGAACATGCTGGGTAGCACCCTGGACCTCATTAAAGACTATGACCTCAGGGCAGCCTCACCCCATCCACTGATAGAGCATCCCTGACAGTGTACGTGTGTGCACATCCCTGTGTGTGCACAGGCACTTATTCAGGCTAGTTCCCCACTTCCTGTTTTCCTGCCAGAGAGGCATCTTCTTCTCTCTGGGTTCTGCAAGCAATAGACTGCTTCTGTGATCCCATGGGTTGTGTTCTGGTCCCACCTCTGGCTCTCAGTGGACCTGCACACCTGTTGCCAACCACTTTCAGGGCAGGGCTCTCCTAGAGAGTCTTTCTCAGTGAGAATAAACTAGACAGAGACCAGACAAGAGTTCAAGGGTTTCTGCCCGCGTAAGCAGCTTCCTGCTCACAGGGTAGACTCTAAGACATCTGGTCACCCGCTGAGAGGCAGTGCTATCTGAAGGACACAGCGTGAACCCCAGGATGCCCACTGGGGCTGCTGGAGTTTGCAGTCACTCTTGCGAAAGACTCCTGAAGACCACATTGGACCAATGCGTGACTCTGGTGCCTGGGACCCCTGAGGGGCTCTTCCACCCTTCTCCATCTTCAACTGGTGCTTGTCAGATGTTCTACAAACTATTCAAGTAGCAGAAGACAAAGCAGTGGATGTGTTCAGCAACGTTTTTCTATTTTTATTTAAAAACAAAGATGCTGACCTTTCCCATAGTAGATCTATATTTATGATAATAAAAGTTTCAAGTCCTTGTGATGTAAAATTGTTCTGGGAAAACAGACCCATCCACTGTCTCTTCCTAAGCACGCATTTGCCTTCCCTGTGTTCCCCCAGACGCAGACTTCAGATGGAGGCTCACAGACGCCCTCAGAGAAATAAAACCCCTTGTTTCTCTGCAGTACTAGAATTGCTCACAGCGGGTCCTCAGAATGGGAGCAGGAGAGAAAAAAATCAAACAGTGGACTGGGATTGCAAAATTACTGAGAAGAAAGAGAAAAACATTTTTTTAAAAAATGGGCAGGCAACAATGCCAGAAAGACAAATAACAGATGGACAAACAGAATTAGAAAGGAAATGCCAAGGACAAGAAGAGGCAGTAGCCGAGTTGAACAACATTATCAGGAAAGATTGCAAACTAGTCAGATTCTGCCAACATGAACCACTGTGGGGCCCCGACCGGGGGCGGGAGGCTCTAAGAGGATCAGGAGCTTCTTTCTAGAGACATGTGCACCTACTTATGAGGAGACCTCCGTCTTGTCATGGAACTCAGAGGCTGTCGTGCTTGGGGTAGGTGTTGGAAAGACAACCAGTCTTGAGGGTGACACCGAGTGGAGTTTTCTATTTTAAGCCTCTGCTTCATCCAAATGCCCCTCATACCCTTAACCCAGGGTGCTCCTAGCCTCTATGTACCACCAATGGCCAGCCCGAGAACATAGCAGAGCTCACGCCAGTGACAATGCGACTGCTATCGAACGAGCCTTTGCTAATCACCCGCGGCAGAAGTCCTTTGTGATTCTGCGGTGTGGTTCTTCAGTGTTTGTTCATATAAACAAAGATTTTGCTTTCCTTCAAGAATCAGCTTTATTGGCCGCACTTGAGCTTCTGGTGATGAACAAGTCCACACATTGCCAAACGATGGTCCCAGTAGATCCCTCAAGCCCCGTGCTGTGGAGGTGAAGGCAGCCAGGGGATGGGCTGATCAGAGGCGCTGCCGGGGAGTGGACTGTGATGGAGGAGAGCATTCACCTGTACGAGAGGTGACCTTCAGGTCCTTCCAAAAGCAAGGCTGAACGGAGACCTCACTTTGGGAAACCAAAGTAAACAGACACCACAGAAGTGGGAAGATCAGGAGCTGAAAATTCTGCTCAGTGGCCAAGTCTGGCCATGGGTTCTGCAAGTCTCTCCAGTCCACTTCTAAAGATCTACAGAGAAAGACTGAGGCAGAAACAAAGAAAGAGGAATATGGGACAGAGACCGAATAAGGCTTGTGGATTCTAAAATGTGTGTTACCTAGCACTGAATAAGAAAGTGTCTTGCCAACTCCTGAGCCTCTGGGTTGGCTGCTACTCTTAGGGTTGTGCCCAAGGGTGGTGGTGCATGCTTGTGATCATGACACTGGGGGAGGGGAGACAAGAGAAATGAAAGCTGGAGTTCCTCTTGAGGACCTTAGTGAAACACTGTCTCAAAATCTTTAAAAAGATTACAAAGACTGGTGATGTAGCTGAGTGGTACAGTGACCCTGGATTCGTGCCCCAGCTCTCTCC